>CAUYLG010063614.1:0-12434 GCA_963573385.1 Cacajao melanocephalus
AATATTCCATGGTGTATATGTGCCACATTTTCCCTGTCCAGTCTATCATCGATGGGCATTTGGGTTGGTTCCAGGTCTTTGCTATTGTAAACTGTGCTGCAATGAACATTCGTGTGCATGTGTCCTTATACTAGAACGATTTATACTCCTTTGGATATATACCCAGTAATGAGATTGCTAGGTCAAATGGAATTTCGATTTCTAGGTCTTTGAGGAATCCCCACACTGTTTTCCACAATGGTTGAACTAATTTACACTCCCACCAACAGTGTAAAAGTGTTCCTATTTCTCCACATCCTCTCCAGCATCTATTGTCTCCAGATTTTTTAATGATTGCCATTCTAACTGGCGTGAGATGGTATCTCAATGTACTTTTGATTTGCATTTCTCTAATGACCAGCGATGATGAGCAGAGTCCTGTATAATTTTAAACTGAAGTAAATCAGTATAGAGTGATTCTATGTCTGTTGCTTTGAGGTCTAGAATAAGAGTGTTTTGCCACTAGGGGAAAGGTGTTTTGTTTTTTTTTTAAAAAAAAAAAATAGACTAGGGCCAGGCGCATTGGCTCATGCCTATAATTTCAGTACTTTGGGAGACCAAGATAGCCAGATCACTTGAGCTCAGGAATTCAAGCCCAGCTTGGGCAATATGGCGAAACCCTATCTCTACAAAAAAAATAGAGATGGGGGTGGAGAGGGGTGGGAGTGTGGGAACCGAGGTGGGAGGATCACCTGAGCCCAGAAAGTCGAGGCTGTCATGAGCCATGATTGTGCCATGATCTTTAAGGTTCCTTTTAGCTATAATAATAAGTTATGATTTTTCTCATGAGAAATATTTATCTCAGTAGTAAATAAGTAAATACAAATTAGTTCATATGTTTCAATGTTCTCTGGAAAGTAGAGGTCTTTATGACAGCATACTCTCTTTACCACAGGATTTGCAATAATTTTGTAGGTTGTCTCTAAAGCTCTGGGTCTTGGAGGGTAGCTTATGTGTAGGGGTGCAGCAGGGCCAGGAGGGCTAGCTTAACCGGTATTATACTTGAGAATAAATTTAGCAAGATAATAATGAATAAGAAAAGGAGGATGCTAAAAGCTGTATATCGTGATCCCATTTTTGTAAAACAAGCAATGTAAAGAAACATCCAACTTTGGTATTTGGGTGTGTGTGTGTAAGATCTGTGTAAGATTATGTGGGTAGGGAACAATATGGAAGAAACTACACTAGATTATTATTGTAGATTTCCTGAGTCAGTGGCAGGGCAGGAGGAAGTTTAGATACTGAGTTGGGAAGAAGTAAAGTGCAGAAGAGAGATATTCCTAAGTAAAACAACATGTATGAGATCTCATTTGTATAAAATGGTATTTTTGTGTATTCGTTAAAGAAAATTTCTACCTTGGGAAAAAATAAAAAAAAAAATAATGGAAGTACCACCTGCAGGCCATTCCCAGGTGACCAAAATAAAAAATCCTGCTCATTTCAGACCTTGTTTTAGAGAAGGATATGGAGGATTTGTCCCTAAGTCTCTGATGTTAGAAACAGGATTGGGGGGAGGGGCGGGCATGTTGGTTCATGCCTGTAATCCCAACACTTTGGGAGGCCGAGGTGGGTGGATTGCCTGAGGTCAGGAGTTTGAGACCAGTATGGCCAACATGGTGAAACTCTATCTCCACTAAAAAAAAAAATACAAAAATTAGCTGGGTGTGGTGGTGTGCGCCTGTAATTCCAGCTACCTGGGAGGCTGAGAGCTGAGGGAAGAGAATCGCTTGAACCCAGGAGGTGGAGGTTGCAGTGCGCCGAGGTCGCACCACTGCCCTCTATACTGAGTGACAGAACGAGAGTCCATCACAAAAAAAAAAAAAAAAAAAAAAAAGGCCGGGCACGGTGGCTCATCATCCTAGCCAGCATGGTGAAACCTCGTCTCTACTAAAATACAAAAAAAAAATTAGCCGGGCGTGGTTGTACATGCCTGTAGTCCCACCTATTCGGGAGGCTGAAGCAGGGGAATTGCTTGAACCCGGGAGGCGGGGATTGCAGTGCGCCGAGATCCCGCCATTGCGCTCCAGCTTGGTGAACACAGCAAGACTCCCGGTTTTGGACCCTCATCCCTAGGTGTTTAATTCACTGTACATTTCCACTTCACTCTCCCATCTTAGAATGCTCTAATGTTTTTTCTTTGACTTTCTTTTTCCCTTTCTAGTTGGAAATCTACATTTCTGAAGGAACCCACTCAACAGAAGAAGACAGTAAGTGAATGTTGAAACATAATTGAAAAACAACTTCAGATAGTATTTTTTCTTGGATATTGGATTCTTCTGCCAACCAAGTACCTACTGGGTTACTTTAAAAAAAAGTACACAAATAGTTATTAGCTCATCTTTCCTAGGTAGGGAAACCTAGGCATTTCAGGGAAGTAATTTTTGCAGTGGGACTCCGAGTGCATTAGATCCCATGGATGTTGACTGGTTTTGGCGAGTGGCTACACATCTGTAAAGAATATCCAGCTCTAGGGACCTCGACTTATGAGCTCTAAATAGGCTGCTTTTCTTTGGTGGCAGGATAAGAGAGCTGTGTACTTGAAATTGGGTCTAGCAAGTAGAGCTTTAGTGACTCTTGGGGTAGGTGCTGTCTCTCTGAGTTAGTATATTAGAATGGGGGTGAGGAACCTTTTTTATATAGAGAACCTCTGGCCTACAGAGAGAAATCACTCAGTAGCTACTTAAAAATGGCTGAAGTGGGGTTTGGGAAAAGCAAAAGACAAAATGTTCTGTATGATCCATGTGTTACATTAAAAACAGAATTTTAATGTTTTTAAAGTACAAATGATAGAGTGCAAATAATGAGAAATACATTTAAAAGGCATTTGTACTTAAGTTTCATGGGAGGAGTGGAAGAAAGAGATGATTGATAATGGAGTAAGAGAAACAGTCAGATAGATACCCAGAAGACTCAGAAAGGCATACATAGGGCTGGAGAAAGACACACAAAATCTCCTACATAGAAGAGAGCTGTAGAGAGGGAAGCAGGGAACCCTGCTGCTTCCAGAGGAATAGCCCATCCAGGAAACTTTTTAGGTTACTGTCATGAAAACTATTAAAATCATGTCCTAGCTATAGTTTCAGACATGTGGATTATTATACTCTGTGGGCTAAATTTCTTTTTTCTTTTCTTTTTTTTTTTTTTTTTTTTTTGAGACAGAGTCTTGCTCTGCTGCCCAGGCTGGAGTGTACTGGCGTGATGTCGCCTCACTGCAACCTCCACCTTCTGGGTTCAAGCAATTCTCCTGCCTCAGCCTCCCAAGTAGCTGGGACTACAGGCATGTGCCACCACACCCAGCTAATTTTTGTATTTTTAGTAGAGGTGGGGTTTCACCATGTTGGCCAGGCTGGTCCCAAACTCCTGACCTTGTGATCCACCCACCTCAGCCTCCCAAAGTGCTGGGATTACAGGCGTGAGCCACCACACAATGGTCTAAATTTCTTTAAACCCCATGAGCCGAGGGCTTCTACCTCTGATTAAAAAAATAAGAGTTTAGGTATCCTAAATCCACTCAGACTATCCTTTTGAAATTCCTCAAATGATAAGATTTTACAACAGCAATAGTATTAAGTCTTATGATTCTTGTTTTTCATTTAGTAAATATTTACTTATGATTCTTGTTTTTCATTTAGCAAATATTTACTAAGAGCTTTCTATGTGTGGGTACAGTTAAACTTTTGAGGTATATTCCTGCCTTTATGGAGCCTACATTGTAGTAAGAAGAAACTGAATTGAAATTATTTACACAGAAATATGTGTATGTGTGTTTGTCTTCTATATGAGACATTTTAGCAGCATCTCAGAAAAGTCAATCCACTTTAAGAATATGGACGTCTCTCTTTTGAACTCTTCTGTTAAGAGTGCTGTTAGCTAATTATAGAAAACGTAATGGGCCAATACCTTTATTATATGAAGATCCATTCAAACTAATTTTAAAAAAAGATCTGGTAGAAAGAAACATGAACAGGAAATTCATGCAAGAACTAATATATGCACATTGAAAATGTTCTATTTTCCTATTAGACAAGGAAATGCAAATTATAACAATAATATTGAACCATTTACCACTCCTATTTTATGTATGTTTATGTGTATATTTGTTAAATAATAACAGCTATTGCCTGGGCATGGTGTTTCACCCTAGCACTTTGGGAGGCCAACGCAAGAGAATGCCTTGAGGCCAGGAGTTTGAGGCTGGGATTTCAAGACTAGCCTGGACAACATAGTGAGACCCTATCTCTACAAAAAACTTTGAAAATTACCCAGGTGTGATGGCTCATGCCTGTGGGAGGCTGAGGCAAGAAGATTTCTTGAGCCCAGGAGTTGGAGGTTATAGTGAGCTATGATTGCACCACTGTCTCAAAGAATAATAATAATAATGATAATAATACCAGGTATTGCTGCCAAACTGATAGCATATATATTGATGTTGGTAGTGTAAATTGGTGAGTAATTTTGGGAAGTAAATCAATGATATAAATCAAACCATAAAAATATTCATGCTCTTGGGCAGGCCATGGTGGCTCACGTCTGTAGTCCCAGCACTTCGGGAGGCCAAGGCGGGTGAATCACAAGGTCAGGAATTTGAGACCAGCCTGGCCAATATGGTGAAACCTTGTCTCTACTAAAAAATACAAAAATTAGCTGGGCATGGTGGTGTGTGCCTGTGGTTCCAGCTATTCAGGAGGCTGAAGCAGGAAAATCACTTGAACCTGGGAGGTGGAGGTTACAGTGAGCTGAGATCGTGCCATTGCACTCCAGCCTGAGCAACAGAGTGAGACTCCATCTCAAAAAAAAAATGCTCTTAAAAATAATCCCATTTTTGAGAATATTTCCAAAAAGAAGGCTATATGTTTAAAGGTATTCATCGTAGCATAGTCTTCATAATTAGTTTAGAACACTTAAGACTTTTACCATGTTAAATAACCCTGTAGTTTAAAATATAGGCTTATGGGGGAAAAAACCCAGCAATTTTCAAAATTGTCTTTACTCTGAATGTAACTGTATAAAGATATGTATGTGGACAAAGACTAGAAAGAAAGAAATAGATGTGGTAAGTAGTAGAATTATAGTAGACATTTTTCTCTTAAGTCTGCCATCTAGATGAGTAATTATATTATGAGTAATTAGCCAAAAATGACTTCAGGTTCTCAAGGAGTTAAAGTTTTTGTTTCAGCAGGCTAATAAAAAATACTGTCTGGCGCTGCATATTGACACAGTTCTTCTGCTAACTTTTGTCTGTGTATTTTTCAGTCAATAAGCAGATAAATGACAAAGAGCGAGTGGCAGCTGCAATGGAAAACCCCAATTTACGGGAAATTGTGGAACAGTGTGTCCTTGAACCTGACTGATAGCTGCTTTAAGAGCCACTGGCCTGTAACTGTTTGATATATTTGTTTAAACTCTTTGTATAATGTCAGAGACTCATGTTTAATACATAGGTGATTTGGTACCTCAGAACATTTTTTTAAAGGATTCTTTCCAAGTGAGATTTAAATATAAGGTAGTACCTAATTTGTTCAGTGTATAACATTCTCAGGATTTGTAACACTTAAATGATCAGACAGAATAATATTTTCTAGTTATTACGTGTAAGATGAGTTGCTATTTTTCTGATGCTCAGTCTGATACAACTGCTTTTCATGTCAAATATCTACTGTGCCCAAATGTAATCAATTTAAATCATTACTCTGTAAAATAAATAAGCAGATGATTCTTGTAATGACTCACTGTTTTTATTGAATTGTAAATTCCAGTGTAAATGTCAGCTACTGAAAGATATCTTCAAAGCTTTATTTTTGCTGATTATTTTGTAGAACCAGAGATCTGAGAACCAAAAGGCATCCTTAAGATTGGGCCTACCTTCCTTCCAAGGAGAGTCCTGGACCCCTTCATAGATAAGGAACAAATGTGGAGAGGGCCAGATGGTATACACAATTTTGAAGATCAAGAAGCCCACCAAAGAGGTTTTGATTAAACCAACCTAAATGTATGGTCTTCACTTTATTTGTAGTTCATCTGGTTTGTTTTAGGGGTTAATGGTCATGCGAAGTATAGTAGCCTCCAACATGGCCCCCATGATCCTCACTTCCTGGTATTCATACCCTTGTAGAGTTTCCTTCCATATTGTATTAGAGCTGATGGGTGTGATTAATAAAGAATGGCAGAAGCGACAGTGGATGACATCTAAGGCTAGATCATAAAAGGTATTGCTGCTTTCACCTTAGTTTCTTGGATTGCTCATTCTGTGGGGATCCAGCCACTAAGTCAGGAGAACTCAAGCCACCCTGTGGAGAATTCCACATGGAGTGCAACTGAGGCCTCCCAACAACCACCAGTGCCAATTTGCAAACCATGTGAGTAAACTGCTGAGGCAGAACTGCCTAGTTTCCAAATTCTGGACTCAGTCACTTTCTTGGGTACTGAGGACACAAAGATAAATCAGCCATTGTTTGTCCTCCTGGAGTTCATACTTATCAACTTACACCTTCAGCTTCTCTCTGCTCCAGGCAGTGAGTGATTGAGGCTGTCTTACCTAGTGCCTGAGCTAGTCCTGGCCAACTAGAAACAGAAGCCAGGCAGCAGGACCAAAGATAAAACTCTGCCTTAGGAACTGTGTGGTGAGGACGCTACTGATGTGCAATTCCAAGTGGATCATTGCTACAGGAGTCACCTGAATTGCTGGCCCTGCTGCTCCTGTAAGCTAGATGTGTCTTCTGTTGTCTCCACTACTACCAGAATGATTTGTCTTTTTTGTGTGACTCACTCCAGCTTCCTAGTCCTAGGTGAGATCTCTAGTCGGCTGATCTCAAGTCACATGTCCATGTCCTGGCTGCCAAGAAGGCAGGAGAAAAGATAATGTGACCTTTGATGTGGGGAGGTGGACTCTGTCCCCCAGCAAGACTCACATGGTGGGAATTCTGTAACAGAGTGAGAGGGTTAAAGAAACTAATGATTACTACATGAATTATCTTAGAAAATGAATTTGGCCAGGTGCTCATGCCTGTAATTCCAGCACTTTGGGAGGCCAAGGCAGGCAGATCACGAGGTCAGGTGATCAAGATCATCCTGGCCAACATCGTGAAACCCTGTCTCTACTAAAAATACAAAAATGAGTCGGGTATGGTGGTACACACGTATATTCCCACTACCTTGGGAGGCTGAGGTAGGAGAATTGCTTGAACATGAGAGGCAGAGATTGCAGTGAGCCAAGATCATGCCACTGCATTCCAGCCTGGTGACAGAGCAAGATTCCATCTCAAAAAAAAAAAATTAAACTTTATTAATCATAATGACATCTACAAAGAAGTGAATAATAGAGGTACGTATATAGTCACAAGATGTGTTATCTAGTCCATCTCTGGTAAGGGTTAGTAAACATTTTTGGAAAAGGGCCACATAAGGGAATATTTTAGGCTTTTCAAGCCATATGCTCTGTTGTAACTATTCAACTCTGCCCTCATAGCCCAAAAGCAGCTGACGGTCTGTAAACCAATAAGCCTCATTGCACTCCAAGAAAACTTTTTGGACACAGATTTGAATTTCATATAATTTTCTTGTGTCATGAATTATTTTCCTTTTGATTGTTTCAACCATTTAAAAATATAAAAACCTTAGCTTGTGGGTTGTACAAAATCCAGCACTGAGCTAGATTTGGCCTGTGTGCCGGTAGCAAACTCCTGATTTATAAGAATGATCATTCTTTGTGGAAAGTCAGACCAATTGGAAAATCAGATAAAAGATGTGGAATGGGCCCTCTCCCTAGGGGGAAAAAGGCACTCACATGAAACTTTGTGTATGACTTCAGGACATTCACAGACTTACCGAGGAGCCAGTGGACCCCAGGTTAATAACTCTGCTTTACAAGTAATGCTAGCTGAACATTGGGCTTCCCCCTCCTTTAATAACCCCCCAGAGTACTGAGGGTTCACAGCTTTGGGTGGGACTGTAGGGGCAGAAGGATGTGATACCTTTCCTCACCATTATAAAGGTCATGGCCAGCACCCCTGTGAAAAAAGATAGGATAACAAGAGAAAAGCATAATAAATGTAGTCAATCCAAGTTTTATGTGACTCAGCAGGCCTCAGATATGAAGAATTCAAAGACCCAGGGAAAACTATTTTTCTGCTTAGGTGCCACCGCATTCCAGCTTGGGTGACAGCGAGATCGTGTCTCAAAAAAAAAAAAAAAAAAAAAGACTGGACAACTGTGTAGAAATGTGATTGGACAAAAAGAGTACGATCTGATGGTAATGGACTAAGTGGGGAAACCCAGCAAGGCCTGTCCAGATTCTTCCTGGCCTTTCTGTGTAGCATTCCTTCCTCCTGGCTATGAGGCAGAACCCCTCTGGAATGAGAGTCTTATGACCTACTGTTAGATAAGGTAGGTCAGATAATTTCTTTATGGCCAGCTCATGCACAGAAGGGCGGGGGAAAGTTAGAGTAATATTTCTAGGTTTTATAGCTTGCTTTTTTGTTGTTGTGACTGTTTTTGTTTTTGAGACGGTCTCGCTCTGTTGCCAAGGCTGGAGTGTGGTGGTGTAATCATGGCTCACAGCAGCCTCAACCTCCCAGGCTCAAGCAATGCTCCCACTCCAGCCTCCCAAGTAGCTGGGACCACAGGCGCACGCCACCATGCCCAGCTAGTTGTTGTTGTTGTTGTTATTTTTTTTTTGTAGAGATGGGATTTTGCCATGTTTCCCAGACTGGTATGGCTTGCTTTGGAAAGAGGTTCTGGTTTCTATTACCTCCCTTGGGGAAAAGAAATTCTGTTTTCTGTGACTCCCTTTGGAGGAGAAAGGGGCAGGAGACAGGAGGGCAGGATATGGTCAGAGGGAGTCTTTGCTTTTGAGGCTGCTTCTGAGGCTTCCTATTTTCCTTTAATTCATAGCACGCCAAGGAGCCATATTTTGGGTTATTGCTTTCTGAGCCCCAGTAGGAGCCACTACCTTCTGTTTTTTTATGTTTTTTTTTTTTTGAGACAGGGTCTCTCTCTGTCTCCCCCGCTGGAGTACAAGGCATGATCAGGGCTCACTGCAGTCTCAAACTACTGGGCTCAAGCAATTGTCCCACCTCAGCCTCCCAAGAAGCTGGGACTACAGACAAGAGCTACCATGCCCAGCTAATTATTTATCCACTACTTTCTTAAACCATAACAAATAATCAAGAAGCTTTCCCAGCTCCACCATGAACCAACTGCTTTGCTACCCAAACTGTAGATGTGTCCAGCAGGACACAATTAACTGTAGTTAGTAGGGCTGGTTTACTCTAGGAAGGGGCAGGATTGCTATAAAAGTCTCAGTGCATTCATATCCCATGTGGTTTTCCACGTGTGTTAATAACAATGGTAGAAAACAAGCCAGTGAACTGTCAGGGTTCAAACTCATCACTGATGCACCACTACTATTAAAACTCTTTTTTTTTTTTTTTTTTTTTTGAGACAAAGTCTCGCTCTGTCACCCAGGCTGGAGTGCAGTGGCATGATCATGGCTCTACCTGCCAGCCTCAATTTATCCACCCACCTCAGCCTCCTGAGTAGCTGAGACTACAGATTCATGCTACCAAAGCTAGCTAATTTTAAAATTTCTTGTAGAGATGAGGTCTCACCAGGGGTCTCAAACTCCTGGGCTCAAGTGATCCTCCCACTTTCGTCTTCCAAAGTGCTGAGATTAAAGGCATGAATCAGCTGGGCGCTGTGGCTCACACCTGTAATCTCAGCACTTTGGAAGTCCCAGGCAGGCAGATCACAAGGTCAGGAGTTTGAGACCAGCCTGGCCAATATGGTGAAACCCCATCTCTACTAAAAATACAGAAATTAGCCAGGTGTGGTGGTGGGCACCTATAGTCCCAGCTACTTGGTAGGATAAGGTAGAGAACTGCTTAAATCCAGGAGGCGGAGGTTGCAGTGAGCCGAGATCATGCCACTGCACTCTAGCCTGGGCAACAGAGCAAGACTCTATGTAAAAAAAAAAAAGAAACATGAATCACTGTGCCCAGCCACATTATTTCTGACATCTTTTTGTATATATGAAATATTTTACAAGTAAAGATTTTTCCCAAAAACTCCATTGGATTTAGCCTGAGCTGGTGGTTGTCCATGACTCCGGTTAGACTGCCTATAGGGCATGGGTGAACCCAGTTCTGGTATGGGTTTATTTGGGGCAGATGTACTGGATGTGGGGAGGATGTTGCTGTATGGGCTGTGAGGTTCTCTCCAAGTACACCACACACACCCTGGGTCCTCCTTACAAAGGATGTGGTCAAGAGTACAGACTCTGGTGCCAAACTGCCATTTTGTTCTAATCCATTACTCAGTCAGTAGCTGTGTGACTTTGGGCAAGTTACCTAGCCTCTCTGTATTTTAGTTCCCTCATTTGTAAAATGGGGATGATAAAATTACCTATTTCATGGGGCCCTTATGAGGACTAAAAAAGGGAATGCTTGTAGAGTGCTGAGCACAATGCGTGGAACCTAGTAAATGCTTTATTAGTTTTGTTTGTTTGTTTGTTTGTTTGTTTCTTAAACAGAACACGTGGTTTTTTTTTTTGGTTGTTTTGTTTTTGTTTTGAGACAGAGTTTTATTCTGTCGCCAGGCGCCAGGCTGGAGTGCAGTGGCCCAATCTCGGCTCACTGCAACCTCCGCCTCCCAGGTTCAAGCAATTCTCCTGCCTCAGCCTCCTGAGTAGCTGGGACTACAGGCACACGCCACCACGCCCAGCTAATTTTTGTATTTTTAGTAGAGACGGGGTTTCACCATGTTGGCCAGGACGGCCTCCATCTCTTGACCTTGTGATCCACCAGCCTGGGCCTCCCAAAGTGCTGGGATTACAGGCGTGAGCCACCGCGCCCAGCAATTTTTTTTTTTTTAGATGGAGTTTCGCTCTTGTTGCCCAGGCTGGAGTGCAATGGCGCGATCTCACGCCTGTAATCCCAACATTTTGGGAAGCCAAGGTGGGCGGTTGGCTTGAGCTCCAGCGTTTGAGACCAGCCTAGGCAACATAGCAGGACCCCATCTCTACAAAAAATAAAAGAATTAGCAGGGCGTGGTGGTGCACCCCTGTATTTCCAGCTACGTGGGGGGCTGAGGTGGGAAGATTGCTTGATCCCAGGATATTGAGACTGCAGTGAACCCTGAACTCCCGCCTGGGTGACAGAGCGAGACCCGGGTCTTCCCGGGTAGGGGAAAACAGAGGAAAGGGCTTCTTTGTGCTAACTCGGAGAGTTTTTCTCTGGGGTGGGTGCAGTTACCTGAGAGAACACCAGATGGCAGCAAAACATTATTCCTTAGTGGTAGAGCATAGCCGACTTTGCATCAGCGGCCCTGGCTTTTCCCAAGGGACCTGCAAAGGGCCCTGAGGGCACACTCATTGCCCCTCTAACCAGGCTGCACTAAATGGTATCAAACCACCACTGACTCATTGCAGTCTGCGCCTTTGTTCTGGCCAGAGTGATTGTCACTGAAAACTTTTTTTTTTTTTTTTGAGACGGAGTCTTGCTCTGTCGCTCAGGCTGGAGTGCAGTGGCACGATCTCAGCTCACTGCAACCTCCATCTCCCAGGTTCTAGCGATTCTCCTGCCTCAGCCTCCTAAATGGCTGGGTACAGGTGCATGCCACCACATCTGACAAATTTTTGTATTTTTAGTAGAGACGGGGTTTTACCATGTTGGCCAGACTGGTCCTGAACTCCTGATCAAGTAATCCATTGGCCTCGGCCTCCCAAAGTGCTGGGATTACAGGCGTGAGCCACCACGCCTGGCCAATCACTGAAGACGTTCTTCGATGTGGAACTACTTTGCCAAAGATTATGAGTGATTTTGAGGCTTTGATACATATTGTTGAATTGGCCTCTGGAGAAAGTGTGCCGATTGATACCACGCCAAGAGTGGGATAGGTGTTCCTGCCCTGCACTAATATTAGGTATTGTTATTTTTAAAAATGTTTGCCAAGGTGGAGGATTTTAAAAAGATTTTTCATTAGCATCTGTTTGCAAGGTTAAACATGTAACAAATATTTCTTTTCTTTTCTTTTTTTTCTTTTTTTGAGACAAGAGTCTTGCTCTGTCATCCAGGCTGGAGTGCAGTGGTGCTGTCATACTCACTGCAGCTTCAAATCCCTAGGCTCAAGCAATCCTCCGGCCTCAGCCTCCCAAAGCGCTGGGATAACAGTTGTGAGCTTGAACCCAGGAGGCGGAGGTTGCAGTGAGCCAAGATCGCACCACTACACTCCAGCCTGGGCAATAAAACAAAACTCTGTCAAAAAAAAAAAAAAATCCCTACGTTATAAGTGCAAAAACTGAAGCCAAGACAGAGTAAGAAACAGCCCCGCCTCAGACACCAGGTAAGTGGCAGGGTGTCCTGACTCCAAGAACGCAGGTGTCTTGACTCCAAGAACTCAGG
>CAUYLG010063617.1:0-123846 GCA_963573385.1 Cacajao melanocephalus
CTGCTGGGCTGCCAATGGCAACTTGCCAAGTCCAGGTCCAGTCTTTCTATGACCAATGCAGTTGCCCATGCTTTGTTTCCCCACTGACTAATCTACTGCCCTTACCCCCTATAAAACCCCATGCCCAGAACGGCCGGGCGCAACTTCTCTGGCCCCTTCTCTGGACCACAAAACCTCACCCGGGAGCTAAATAAACTGGAATTTAGTTTTCCTTATACTGGTCTCAGTTCCTAATTTTAAGCTCGACAATAAGCCTTACAGACTCAGCCTCCCAGAGTGCTGGAATTACAGGCATGAGCCACCGTGCTCAGCCCATTATGTCAGTTTCTGATATAAATAATAATATAATAAAAATGTCACAAATTATAACAAATATTTGGAAATATTTTTCCGTAATACCATAAATCTATCAGTTAAAAAAAGAAAAGTTGCCCCAAAGTATTTTATTTATTTATTTATTTATTTAAAGACAGAGTCTCACTCTGTTGCCCAGGCTGGAGTACAGAGGTGTGATCTCAGCTCACAGCAACCTCCGCCTCCGCCTCCTGAGTAGCTGGGATTAAAGGTATGTACCACCATGCCTGGCTAATTTTTGTATTTTTAGTACAGACAGGGTTTCACCACGTTGGCCAGGCTGGTCTCAAACTCCTGGCCTCAAGTGATCCTCCCACCTTGGCCTCCAAAAGTGCTGGGATGACAAGCATGAGCCACCGTGCCAGGCCAGCATTTGAGTTTTTTAAAAGCCTGTTTAAAATAAACACTCAGCAAACCAGGAACAGAAAGGAATTTCCTCAACTTGAGACATTAACTTGATAATGCTGCAACTTTTGAACAGAAGTTGGCAAACATTTTCTGTAAAGAACCAGATGGTAAAATAGTTTAAGCTCTGCAGGCCAAAAAGTCTCGGTTGCATCTGGTCACCTGTGCTGGTAAAGCACAAAAGCTACAGACAAAATGAATGAGCACGGCTGTGTTTCAATAAAACTTTATTTACAAAACCAGGGGTGGGTGAGATTAACTCACAGACCACGGCCACTACATTCAATACAGAGGCAAGTGGCTCATGCCCGCAATCCTAGCACTTTGGGAGGCTGAGGCAGGAGGACTGCTTGAGCCCAGGAGTTTCAGATCAGCCTGGGAAACATGGGGTGACCCTGTCTCTACAAAAAAATCTAAAAATTAGCCAGGTTTGGTGGTACACACCTGTGGTCCCAGCTACTCTGTAGGCTAAGGCGAGAGGGTCACTTGAGCCCAGGAGTTCAAGGCCAGCCTGGGCAACATAGCAAAACCATGTCTCTTAAAAAATGAATAAAATAGGCTGGCACAGTGGCTCACACCTGTAATCCCAGCACATCGGGAGGCCGAGGCAGGAGGATCACCTGAGGTCAGGAGTTCAAGACCACCCTAACATGGAGAAACCCCATCTCTACTAAAAATACAAAAAAAAAAAAAAAAAGCCAGGCACAGTGGTGCATGCCTGTAATCCCAGCTACTCAGGAGGCTGAGGTAGAAGAATCACTTGAACCCAGGAGGCAGAGGTTGCAGTGAGCTGAGATCGTGCCATTGCACTCCAGCCTGGGCAACAAGAACAAAACTCTGTATCTAAAAAAAAAAAAAAAAAATACAAAAATTACCCGGGTGTGGTAGCAGGTAACTGTAATCCCAGCTGCTTGGGAGGCTGAAGCCGGAGAATCGCTTGAGACTGTGAAGCGGAGGTTGCAGTGAGCTGAGATCAGGCGGGCACTCCAGCCTGGGCAACAGAGTGAGACTCCATATCAAAAAAAATAAATAGAGAAAAATATAAAAAGAAATTCGCACAGAGGGCCACGGTAAGCACAGAATTAAAGAGGAGCAAGAACTTTCGTTTTTATGGCACTGTTTCTGTTTTTATGATGAAAACTGCTTTTATATAGGAATTGTATCATTAAAAATGATTTTTTTAAAAAATAAAGGAATGTAGCTAGGCACGGTGGCTCATGTCTATAATCCCAGCACTTTGGGAGGCCGAAGTGGGTGGATCACCTGAGGTCAGGAGTTCGAGACCAGCCTGGCCAACATGGCGAAACCCCATCTCTACTAAAATGACAGAAATTAGCTGGGCATGGTGGTACACACCTGTCATCCTAGGTACTTGGGAAGCTGAGGCAGGAGAATTACTTGAACCCAGGAGGCAGAGGTTGCAGACAGCTGAGATCGTACCACCACACTCCAGCCTGGGCCACAGAGCAAGACTCCATCTCAAAAAAAATAAAGTACAAGATAAAGGAACATGCTTCCATTCTTCTTCTGCGATTTTAGCCGCTTACCACCAGCAGAGAAGCAGACACAGGAATGAGACAGAGGCCAGGCGCGGTGACTTATGTCTGGAATCTCAGCACTTTGGGAGGCCGAGGTGGGAGGATCACTTGAGCCCAGGAGTTGGAGACCAGCCTGGGCAACATAGCAAGATCCTGTCTCTACAAAAAAAAATTAGCCAGGTGTGGTGGGATATTCCTGTGGACTCAGCTACTCGGGGAAGTAGGAGGATCTCCTGAGCCCAGGAGGTCGAGGCTGCAGTGAGCCATGATTGCACCACTGCGCTCCGGCCTGGGTCCCAAAAATTAAACAAAAGACTGAGACAGAGCTATATCTTGCTACCTACGCTGTTTCCCAGGGTCCTGCCGCTGTCTTACGAAAACCAACTTCCATTTATTGGGTAGCTAACCATAGTACTTCCCAGCCCTCTGAGAAAATATCATCCCCATTTTGCAGGTTAGAAAACTGAGGCACAGAGAGCTTAAGCAACTTCTCCAAGGTCAAACAGCCAGGAAATAGTAGAGCCAGGACGTGAACCTAGACCTCCTGGCCCCAGAGTCTTCCTTCTACTGAACCAGCCATCAGGCCATGGAGATTCAGAAGTGAACAAGAGGCCAGGCACAGTGGCGCATGCCTGGAATCTCAGCACTTTGGGAGGACGAGGAGGGTGGATCGCCTGAGGTCAGGAGTTCGAGATCACCCTGGCCAACATGGTGAAACCCCATCTCTACTAAAAATACAAAAGTTAGTTAGGTGTGGCGGCAGGTGCCTGTAGTCTCAGCTACTTGGGAGGCTGAGGCATGAGAATCGCTTAAACCCTTGGAGGCGGAAGCTGCAGTGAGCCAAGATTGTGCCACTGCACTCCAGCCTGGGACCTTGTCTTGGGGGGGAAAAAAAAAAAAAAAGAACAAGACATACTTCCTGCTTTCAAGGGTGTTGCTGCTGAGCAGGAAGACAATTTGAGCAATTTTGATTTTTGGTGACAAGAGCTCTGCCAGGTGGGGCACGAGTGACTGTGGATACATCGGTGGGAGGGCATCAGGAATGGCTTTCTCAAGGTGCACAGTAAATAGGATTCTAAGATTTTCCTAGGGGAAGGGGAGTGCAGGACAAGGCTGTGTCTAGAGGAAGCCACAGCTCATGTGAGGACCAGCAATGCAGAGTGTGCCATCTGAAGACAGTGGTGATGGCTGTGAACTCACTACCCTCACCATCCACCCATTTGTTTTTTTCTTAGAGATGGAGTCTCACTCTGTCGCCCAGGCTGGAGTGCAGTGATGCGATCTCGGCTCATCGCAATCTCCACCTCCGGGGTTCAAGTGATTCTCCTGCCTCAGCCTCCTGAGTAGCTGGGACCACAAGTGCCGGCCACCACAGCAGCCCAATTTCTTTTGTATTTTAGTAGAGACGGGGTTTCACGATGTTGCCCATGCTGGTCTCGAACTCCTGAGCTCAGGCAATCCACCCGCCTCGGCCTCCCAAAGTTCTGGGATTACAGGCATGAGCCACCACGCCCAGCCACCCTAGTTTTATTAATGTGGTGGGAAGCCCAGGCAGGTTGAAAAGACGGCTTCTCCTCTGAAGGACAGTTTATATAATTTTTTATTTTTATTTTTTTTTTAGAGAGACGGGTTCTCGCTGTATTGGCCAGACTAGTCTCAAACTCCTGGGCTCAAGCACTTTTCCTGCCTTGGCCTCCAAAAGCCCCGAGATTACAGGCTTGAGCCGCCACACCTGGCCAACAGTTTATGTTTTTAAAACTTCTTTTAGAGCCCAGGTGTGGTGGCTCAAGCCCATAATCCCAGCACTTTGGGAGGCTGCAGCAGGCAGATCACCTGAGGCCAAGAGTTCAAGACCAGCCTGGCCAACATGGGGAAACTCTCTACTGAAAATATTTTAAAAATTAGCTGGGTGTGGTGGTGGGTGCCGGCAATCCCAGCTACTTGGGAGGCTGAGGCAAGAGAATTGCTTGAACCTGGGAGGTGGAGGTTGATGTGAGCTGAGATCATGCCATTGCACTTCAGCCTCGGGGGAAGAAAGCGAAACTCCATTCTCCAAAAAAAAAACCGTATTTTAGAATCAGAGTCTCACTGTTCCCCGGGCTGGAGTACAGTGGCACAAACACACCTCACTGCAGCCTCAACACCCTGGGCTCAAAGGATCCTCCTGCCTCAGCCTCCCAAAGGGCTGGGAAGACAGGCATACAGCACTGTGCTCAGGACAATGGGCTTGAAGTTCAAGTCCTCGGCAGGCAAACTTTTATTCCCATAATTTTGTTTCTTTCATACTTATTTTTATGGTTATCTGCCTCCTAGAACAGATAAAGCTCTTTAAAGTCTCTTCATGGAATCAAAAGAAAAAGTCTGATTGGAACTCCAGCCGGCCAGCCAGAAATGGGGAATCGGCTGCCCAGACCACTTCAGGGGAGCGTTCTGCTCAGTGAAGTTGAACGCGAACATCGTCCTGGAAATGAAAATAATTCTTTTCAACAACAACAAAAATATCTCCAAAGCCGTTTTCTTCACCTGCGCAGCCTGTAAGCACTGAATTCATTAAAATCTGGAAGAAAGAGGAGGAGAGAAGGCCAGGGAATTCTAATTTTCTCTTTGCATTTCAATCAGGGCAGACAAAGGATTGGCTGCAGCCGGGACGGATTCAGGCGAGGCCTGGGCAGGCCTGTCCCCGCCCCCGCAGCCCCCTAGACAAAGCGCCAGCAGCTGGACCTTACAAAGGAAGGCACTAAGCCACTTCGCAGGCAGAGGCTTGGTCTTTTCAAACAGGGCAATGGCTGGATGGCTCCCTGAATAGCCAGCCTTGTGTGTCTGGGGGCCCAGCTGAAGTTTCCCAACTCTGGGATGTCTGGGCTGGCTGAACCCCTCTCTCCTGTCAGAGGCGTTTGAACCACAGCGACTCTATCTTGAATAGGAGTTGGGTAAAATGAGGCTGAGACCCACTGGGCTGCATCCCCAGACGGTTAGACATTCTAACTTACAGATTGAGACAGGAGGTTGGCACAAGATACAGGTCACAAAGACCTTGCTGATGAAACAGGTGGCAGTGAAGGAGCCGGCCAAATCCCACCAAAACCAAGATGGCCACGAGAGCGACCTCTGGGCGTCCTCACTGCTACACTCCCACCAGCGCCGTGAAGGTGTACAGTTGCCACGGCAACATCAGGACGTTACTCTATGTAGTTCAAAAGGGGGAGGCCTGAACAGTCCATCCCTTATTTAGCATGTCATCAAGAAATAACCATAAAATGGGCAACCTGGCCGGGCACTTTCGGAGGCCGAGGCAGGCGGATCACGAGGTCAGAAGTTCAAGACCAGCCTGGCCAAGATGGTGAAACCCTGTCTCTACTGAAAAAAATACAAAAATTAGCTGGGCGTGGTAGCAGGACCTTGTAATTCCAGCTACTCAGGAAGCTGAAGCAGAGAACTGCTTGAACTCGGGAGGTGGAGGTTGCAGTGAGCTGAGATCGAGACTCCCTCTCAAAACAACAACAACAACAACAAAAAAAACACAAAAATGGAGCACCCAGCAGGCCTCAGGGCTGCTCTGTCTATGGAGCAGCCATTCTTTATTCCTTTACTTTCTTTTGAGACAGAGTCTCACTCCGTCACCCAGGCTGGAGTACAGGGGCACAATCTTGGCTCACTATAACCTCTGCCTCCTGGGTTCAAGCGATTCTCCTGCCTCTGCCTCCTGAGTAGCTGGGATTACAAGTGCCTGCCACCACGCCCAGCTAACTTTTATATTTTTAGTAGAGATGGGGTTTCATCATGTTGGCCAGGCTGATCTCAAACTCCTGACCCCATGTGATCCTCCCGCCTTGGCCTCCCAAAGTGCTAGGATTACTGCGTCCAGCCAAAACAGACTATATATATATATTTTTTTTAATTTTAAAGCTACTGCAAATCAAAACAAACTTATTTCTCACATTAATTATTATTATTTTTTTGGCAGTTTCACTCTAGCTGCCCAGGCTGCAGTGCAATGGCGTGATCTCAGCTCACTGCAACCTCCACCTCCTGGGTTCAAGCAATTCTCCTGCCTCAGCCTCCCCAGTAGCTGGGACTACAGGCACCTGCCACCACGCCCAGCTAATTTTTGTATTTTTAGTAGAGATAGGGTTTCACCATGTTGGCCAGGATGGTCTGCATCTCTTGACCTCGTGATCTGCCTGCCTCAGCCTCCCACAGTGCTGGAATTACAGGCGTGAGTCTCCATGCCCAGCCATTCATTATTATTATTCTTTAACAAGAAGGGAAACTTTAAAGAGAAACTTTTTCCCTTCTACAACAGAGAACTATGGGGACTTGTCCATTGCATCCTGTCTCTGGGTCTACCTGGCACCATCACTCCAGTGAGTTGCTGACAAGCGCCATCCCTTTCAGCGACCCACCCACTGAGCGACCCCACGCTTCCCACCCACTTCGAGAGCTATAATCCGAACAAAAAGCAAACACAAAAATGTGCAATCCCGAGTGCTGGTGAAGGTGTGCAGATGTGGAAGCCGTTGTCCACAGCCGGTGGGAAGGCAAAAGGATGCCGCTGCACTGCTGTGGAACGGGGAAACTCGCTCCGCCTCCCAGGCTGGAGTGCAGTGGTGTGATCTCGGCTGACTGCAACCTCTGCCTCCTGAGTTCAAGTGTCTCTCCTGCCTCAGCCTCCCCAGTAGCTGGGATTACAGGCACCCGCCACCACACCTGGCTAATTTCTTTGTATTTTTAGTAGAGAAGGGGTTTCACCATGTTGGCCAGGCTGGTCTCGAACTCCTGACCTCATGTGATCCTCCCACCTCGGCCTCCCAAAGGGCTGGGATCATAGGCGTGAGCCAACGCGCCTGGCCATGTTGGTACCAAAAATTCCACATGAATGCTTATAGCAGCATGATCTGTAACAGCTGTAATGTGGAACCAGTCCAAACATCCATCGACACAAGAGTAGGTAAAGAAAGCGGGCTCTGTCTGTGTGATGGAATATTATTCAGCCATGAAAAGGAACAAGGCTCAGATGCAGGCCACGGTGCAGATGCACCTTGAGGACGTCACTAAGTGAGAGATGACAGACACAGAAGGCCACACAGTGTGTGATCTCACTTCTAGGAAATGTCAACAGGCCAATCCAAAGAGACAGGAAGGGGATTTGTAGGAGCCAGAGGGTGGGGGAGGGGAAGTGATTGCTGAAGGGAAGGGCACAGGGCTTCTTTCTAGGGTGTTCGAACGTTGTGGAATTATAGAGCGTGATGGTTGCCCAACTCTGAATGTGCTAAAAACACTGAATTGTCCACTTTCAAGTGGTGATTTTTTTTGAGACAGAATCTGCCAGGCTGGAGTATAGCGGTGGGATCTCGGCTCCCTGCAACCTCCACCTCCCAGGTTCAAGCGATTCGCCTGCCTCAGCCTCCCGAGTAGCTGGGACTGCAGGCACGTGCCACCACACCCAGCTAACTTTTGTGCTTTTAGTAGAGACGGGGTTTCACCATATTGGTCAGGATGGTCTCGACCTCCTAACCTCATGATCCACCCACCTCGGCCTCCCAAAGTGCTGGGATTACAGGCGTGAGCCACCGCATAGGACTTAAATGGGGAATTGTATGCTGTGTAAATTATCTCAATTTAAAACACTCTTTCAAACCTTCCTGGACATCCCAAGGCAAACTCCTCACTCCTCAGATTCACCATCCCACTCTTGCCGTCCCACCTCTGAGCCTTTGCCCAAAGCGCTCCCTCAGCCTGGAGCTCCCCTCCTACCCTGTCCAGCTACTGTAACTCCCATTTTGGTGTGTGGTTATTTGAGGAATGTCAGTTTCCCTCCCCTAGATTGTGACATCCCCTAAGTCAGACACCTGGTCCCTCTTGGGGAGGAGAGGGAGACAGCAGAAAGCCAGACAGGGTCTTGCTCTGTTGCCCAGGCTGGAGGGCAGTGGTGCCATCATGGCTCACTATAGCCTCGAACTTCCAGGCTCAAGCAGTTCTGCCAGCTCAGCCTCCCTCGTAGCTGAGACTACAAGCACGCACCACACCTGGCCTTTTTTTTTTTTTTTTTTTCATTTGAGATGGAGTCTTGCTCTGTCGCCCAGGCTGGAGTGCAGTGGAGCAATCTCGGCTCATTGCAACCTCTGCCTCCCACGTTCAAGAGATTCTCCTGTCTCAGCCTCCTGAGTAGCTGGGATTACAGGCGCCCGCCACTGCGCCTGGCTATTTTTTGTATTTTTTTAGTCAAGACGGGGTTTCACCATATTGGCCAAGCTGGTCTCAAACTCCTGACCTCGTGATCTACCTGCCTTGGCCTCCCAAAGTGCTGGGATTATAGGCATGAGCCACCGCACCTGGCCTTTTTTTTTTTTTTTTTAAAGAGTTGGGGGGAGGTTCTCGCTATGTTGTCCAGGCTAGTCTTGAACCCCTGACCTTAAGCAAATCCCCTACTTTGGACTCTCAAAGTGCTGGAATAACAGCCTAGACCCCAAATATTCTTCAAGCACGCAGGCACGAGATCGACCATGATAAAAAAAGTAGCCATAAACCAGCTATGAGTCCCAGGGAGACGCAGGGATTTGGCGATGGTTTCTGCAGTGAGAAGGTCCCTAAAATGACCAAGGGCCTTCCTGGCAGAAGCCCCGCCTGGGCAGAGTCCAAGAGTCTGGGTCAGGACGGAACTGGGCACTTCCCATAACCTCCATCTCCTTTTTTTGGCGGGGGGCGGGGGGGGGTAGAAAGTCTCGTTCTGTTGCCCAGGCTGGAGTGCAGTGGTGCCATCTTGCTCACTGCAACCTCAGCCTCCCGCGTAGCTCGGACTATAGGCACCTGCCACCATGCCCAGCTGATTTTTGTATTTTTGGGAGAGACGGGGTTTCACCATGGTGGCCAGGCTGGTCTCGAACTCCTGACCTTGTGATCTGCCCGCCTCAGCCTCCCAAAGTGCTGGGATTACAGGCGTGAGCCACCACACCCAGCCATCTCTTCATCTTGAATTTTCCCTCTTTCAACCTCTAGCATTTATTTTTTTCCTAATTGATGTTATTATTCCAGCCAGATAAAAACAACCTCCAATTCTGGCCCAGGCTTCATATATATATAAAAAATCTAAGTAATGTTTAGGATTTTCTTTAGCGGGAAAAAAACTAGTTACATCTTTGAGGGAGGAGAACCATAAATCATAGATTTATGATGGGAACGTGAGTAAGTGAAGCCAGGCCCACAAGCTGGCGACAACTTCTTATCTCATTATGGTTTAATTAAGAATGATGTTTTAGCATCTTCTGTTTCATTATCATCAGGCCCAGCTGACTCCTAATCTTTTCCTACCCGGCGTAAAGGAGGGTCTGGTCTAAGACACGCACTAATGAATTTACAATTCTCTCTTTGGGGAACTTTAATAAAATTAACCCGAGCAGAAGATGAACACAGATACGGGAAACTTCTGGAGGGAACACTTGCTTTCAATTACTGGCGTCCTGAGCAGAGGGCCATTGGGCCCCCGGGGGACGTGGAAAACGGCAGAAAGAACACAATGGGCTGAGCCATGTGATTTAGGCTGCCCTTCACTCCCCTCCTGAGTTTGTCTGCTTGAGCGCCTACTGCATACCAGGGGCTCCAGGCTGAGTGTCTCAGATACCACAAGGCTGAATTTTCTGCCCTGCGACAAGCAGGCAAATAAGAGAAGCCCTAAATTGTGTGGGAATCATGGTTATAAAGATGGCTGCAAGACGTTCTCCAAAGGGGAGCCCAGGGTGGTGTGAGGATCTGGAACAGGGGCTCAGACAAGAAGGTAGCAATCAGGTGAGGCTTCCTGGAGGAGGTGGTGTTTAAGCTGAGCCCCAAAAGGATAAATAGGAAGGAGTTGGCCAGGAGAAGGAAGGGTGAAAGTGGTTCCGGGGACCAGCCCAGAGAAAAGCTGGCAGGGTGGGTGGAGGTTTGGCGCATTTGAGGAATTTGGGGGTGGGAAGTATTGCATGAAACAAGTTTGGAGCAGCAGAGGCAAGAGATGTAAGACTGTCTCAGTCCATTTTCATGGCTCTAATAAAATACGGCAGACTGGATCATTGATAAAGGACAGAAATTGATTTCCTCACGGTTCTGCATGTTGGGCAGTCCAAGATCAAGGCGCCGGCAGGTGAGTCCCTGGTGACGGCTGCCGTCTGCTTCAGGATGCGACCTGGCGGCTGCATCCTTTGGAGAGGAGGGCCGCCTTGTCCTCACTTGGCGGAAGAGCGAAAGGAAGCGAAAGCTCGCCACGCTTCTTTTATGAGAGCCTTAATCTCATTCGCTGGGAAGTCAGTCAGCCTCAGGGCCCAATCCCCTCCTACGCGCTCCACCTGTTATACCATCGCATTGGGCATTAAGTCCCAACACGTGAATTTTGGAGGCAGCACATTCAAACCTCAGCATGAGTTCTGAGGGCAGCATTGAGGGGGGTGTCCTGAGAACAGCGGGACACCCTGGAAAATACGTCAGTCACTGTTAAATTAGTGGATACGGCTGGGCACGGTGGCTCACGCCTGTAATCCTAGCACTTTGGAAGGCTGAGGTGGGCAGATTACCTGAGGTCAGGAGTTCAAGACCAGCCTGGCCAACGTGGTGAAACCTCATCTCCACTAAAAACACAAAAATTAGCCCGGCGTGGTAGCAGGTGCCTATAATCCCAGTTACTCAGGAGGTTGAGGCAGGAGAATCGCTTGAACCCGGGAGGTGGAGGTTGCAGTGAGCCCAGATTGCACCACAGCACTCCAGCCTGGGTGACAGAGTGAGACTCCATCTCAAAAGAATTAAAAAAAAATAAAAATAAATTAGTGTATACCGCAGAAGCCCTGATCACACCACCTGTGTTCACCTAAACACAGTAATTGATGGCCGCTGACTGCAAACACTGAAGTCCACCTGGGGCATTTTCTCTGCTTGAAGACGCAAGCTCAGCCCTGGGAGGGTAAACTAGGGGTGCCGGGGATCCCTGATCCCCCACCCAGAGCCCGCTGTTCGCTCGCCCCTCACAGTATGAATGTAAAAACTCATCAGGATATGCACTGGAGGCTAGGTACAGCGGTTCATGTCCGTAATCCCAGCACGGTGGGAGGACTGCTTGAACCCAGGAGTTCAGAGTCAGCCTGGACAGCGCAGCGAGACCTCCATCTCTGTAACAAACAAAATTAGCCAGGCATCATGCTGCATGCTTGGAGTCCCAGCTACTTCAGAGACTGTGGTGGGAGAATCGCTTGAGCCCAGAAGGCAGAGGTTGCAGTGACCTATGATTGAACCACTACACTCCAGCCTGGGTGACTGAGAGAGACCCTGTCTCCAAAAAAAAAAAAAAAAAAAAAAGACTGGGAGGGGTGGCTCACGCCTGTAATCCCAGCATTTTGGGAGGCCAAGGTGAGTGGATCACCTGAGGTCAGTAGTTTGAGACCAGCCTGGTCAATACGGTGAAACTCTGTCTCTATTAAAAATATAAAAATTAGCCGGGTGTGGTGGTGGGCCCCTGTAATTCCAGCTACTTGGGAGGCTGAGGGAGGAGAATTGCTTGAACCTGGGAGGTGGGGGTTGCAGTGAGCCAAGATTGAGCCATTGCATTCCAGCCTGGGCAACAAGAGTGAAACTCCATCTCCAAATCTATATCTATCTCTGTGTGTCCGTGAAATGGACCAATCTACTGTTTCCTGATGGAAACCCTCAATGATTTTTTTTTTTTTTGAGACAGAGTCGCGCTCTGTCACCTAGGGTAGAGTGCAGTGGCTCAACCTTGGCTCACTGCATCCTCCAACTCCCAGGTTCAAACCATTCTCTGCCTCATCCTCCTGAGTAGCTGGGATTACAGGCGCACGCCACCACACCTGCTACTTTTTGTATTTTTAGTAGAGACAGGGTTTCGCCATGTTGGCCATGCTGGTCTTGAACTCCTGACCTCGTGATCCACCCACCTCGGCCTCCCAAAGTGCTGGGATCACAGGCGTGAGCCACCACGCATGGCCAATACATTTTTATTTTAAAGAGAAAGATCTGACGCGAGCACATGAAAAGATGTTGAAGAGCATCAACTATTAGGAAATGAAAGTCAAAACCACAGTGAGATACCGCTTCACAGCTATTAGAACAGCTACAATAAAAAATGACAACACCAAATCCGCCGAGGACGTGGAGAAACTGGATCTCTCGCGAATCGCTGGTGGGGATGTAAGAGGGTGTGGCCGCTGTGGAAACAGTCTGGCAGTTTCTCCAAAAATGAAACATGCAACTCCCATACCACCCGGCAACCGAATGCAATTCCGGCACCCATCCTGGAGACACGAGAACATGTGTTCATGCCCAAAATAGTACACACACATTCATCACAGCTTTATTCATGATAGCAAAATACTGGAAACCAGGGCCCATTCTGTGGTCGGGTGGCTGAACATACGGCAGCACCCCCATTCCATGCCTGGAATATTACTCAGCAAAAAAAAAATAAAATAAAATAAGGACAAACTGGTTGGACCTCAAGAGCATGACAAAGTGAAAACAGGCCAGGCACGGTGGTTCATGCCTGTAATCCCGGCCCTGTGGGAGGCTGAGTGGGGAGGATCACTTGGGGCCAAGAGTTCAAGACCAGCCTGGGCAACATAGCAAAACCCCCGTTTCTACAAAAAAGTTTTTAAAAATTTGGCTGAGCTCGGTGGCTCACGCGTGTAATCCTAGCAGTTTGGGAGGCTGAGGTGGGCGGATCAACTGAGGTCGGGAGTTCAAGACCAGCCTGGCCAACATGGTGAAACCCCGTCTCTACAAAAAATACAAAAATTAGCCGGGCGTGGTGGCACATGCCTATAGTCCCAGCTACTCGGGAGGCTGAGGCTGGAGAATTGCTTGAGCCCAGGAAGCGGAGTTCGCAGTGAGCTGAGCTTGTGCCACTGCACTCCGGCCTGGGCAACAGAGGGAGACCCTATCTCAAAAAAAAAAAAAGAAAAAAAAGTAGCATGAATGAAGGAGCGACTTTGTAAAGACGGAATGGGTCTGTATCTTGATGGTGGTGATGGTTACATTCATCTATACATGGAATAAAACCGCATAGAACTGTGCGTGCAGATGCACACACAACTGTTGCGGTCTGCGTGTCTATTTCACAGCGTTATCCCAACATCATTTTCCTGGATTTGATATTGCCCAAGGTCATATAAGACGTTCAACATTGGGGAGCTGGATGAAGGATATCTAAGACTATGTACTGTTTTTGCAACTTCTTATAACCCTATAATTAGTCCGAAACAAAAAGTTAAAAAAACAAAAAGAGAGAGATCTAGAGATCTGATTAGCCGTGGGTTAAGAGAGACTCTTGGGGAAACTAATAGAGCTCATTTTATTCTTTTCTTTTTCTTTCTTTTTTTTGAGACAAGGTCTTGCTCTGCCTCCCAGGATCCAGTCACAGCTCACCGCAAGCTCAGCCTCCTGGGATCAAGCCATCCTCCCACCTCAGCCTCCTGAGTAGCTGGGACTACAGACATGTGCCCCCACGCCCGGCTAATCTTGTAATTTTTTGTAGAGATGAAGTGTTGCTATGTTGCTCAGGCTGGTCTCAAATTCCTGGGCTCAGGTGATCTCCATCTTCAGCCTCCCAAAATGCTGGAATTTTAGGCACAAGCCACTACACCCAGACTTTTTTATTTTTATTTTTTCTTGTAAAAGTGGCCTGCATGATTGTTTGTGTTGCAAAATCAAAGTAGCAGGGAGGGGTGTGGGACTGTCCTAGTGTGCAATTTGGTGGGAGAAAAATAAGGCAATATTTCCCCCCACTGCTTCGTAGTTTCTTTGTTCATTCTAAGCATTTGTGCACAGTGGCATGATCTCGGCTCACTGCAAACTCTGCTTCCTGGCTTCAAGCGATCCTCCTGCCTCAGCCTCCCAATTAGCTGGGATTACAGGCATTCTCCATCACCCTTGGCTAATATTTTTTCTATATTTTTGTAGAGAGAGGCTTTTGCCATGTCACCCAGGCTAGGCTTCAACGCCTACGCTCAAGCAATCCTCCTCCCTCAGACTCCCAAAGTGCTAGGATTCCAGGCATGAGTCACTGGGCCTACCAATTGCCTTTATTATTATTATTATTATTAGCTAGAGTTTCGCCCTTGTTGCCCAGGCTGGAGTGCAATGGCGTGATCTTGGCTCACTGCAACCTCCACCTCCTGGGTTCAAGGAGTCCTCCTGCCTCAGCCTCCCAAATAGCTGGCATTACAGGAGCTACCGGTGTGCACCACCACGCCTGGCTAATTTTTGTATTTTTAGTATAGAGGGGGTTTCACCATGTTAGCCAGGCTGGTCTCGAACTCCTGACCTCAGGTGATCCACCCGCCTTGGCCTCCCAAAGTGCTGGGATTACAGGCGTGAGCCGCCGCGCCCGGTCTGCCTATTTTATTGTTTAAGATAAAGTCCTCATGGAGCTTCTCTGACTGTTGCTTCAAATTCTGGCGCCCGGTCTGTGTGGATTCTCTGTCTGGCCGTCGTGAGGCCTCTTGGATCCCGTAAGCTTATGAAGGCTCTGAGCTCCACAGGAGAGATTTCCAACTCCAGAGCGAAGCCTGTGGCGATTTCCCAGAATAGAACCACAAGCTCGCATTCCCTCCCCTTCCCAGACCTCTCCCTGAAACCCAGGAGCCTCCGCAAAAGCTGGAATGTGTGGCTTCCAGCATGAGCCTGAACAGAGATAAAAGACGTTCTAAGTACAGAGAAACTGGATCCCTCATCCTTCGCTGGTGGGGATGTAAGATGGTACAGCCCTCTGGGAAAACTCTTAAAACCCAAAACACTTTCCACATCATCCAGTAATTGTACTCCTGGGCATCCATCCCAGAAAAGATGGGAACATATGTCCATGCAAAAACCTGTAGACAAATGTTCATAGCAGCGTTATTCCAAACAGACAAAACCTGGAAACGACCCAGGTACCCTTCAACAGGTGGGTCGACACCATGGAATACTACGCAGCACTAAAAAGGAAAGAACTGCTGATCCCCCGACAGCCCCCCCACCCCAGCTGCTCCCAAGGCCCTAATGTTCAGAGAGAGAGAGAGAGAGACAGAGAGAGAGAGAGAGAAAAGGCAATTTCAAAGTGCAACATAGTTTCGGATTCCATTAATCTATCATTTTTTGTGTGTGATGGAGCCTCGCTCTGTCGCCCAGGCTGGTGCACAGTGGCTTGATCTCGGTTCACTGCAACCTCTGCCTCGCGGGTTCAAGCGATTCTCCTGCCTCAGCCTCCCAAGCGGCTGGGATGACAGGCGCCCGCCACCAAGCCCAGCTAATTTTTATATTTTTAATAGAGACGGGGTTTCACCACGTTGGCCAGGCTGGTCTCAAACTCCTGGGCTCAAATGATCCACCTGCCTCAGCGTCCCAAAGTGCTGGGATTACAGGCATGAACCACTGCACCCAGCCTATAATATTCTCGAAATAACAAAATTGTAAAGGCCGGGTGTGGTGGCTCACGCCTGTAATCCCAGCACTTTGGGACGCTGAGGAAGGTGGATCAGAAGGTCAAGAGATCAACACCATCCTGGCTAACATGGTGAAACCCCGTCTCTACTAAAAACACAAAAAATTAGCCAGGCATGGTGGTATGTGCCTGTAGTCCCAGCTACTCGGGAGACTGAGGCCAGAGAATTGAACTTGGGAGGCAGAGGTTGTGCCACGGCACTCCAGCCTCGGCCACAGAGCAAGACTCCGTCTCAAAACAAAAACAAAAAATTGTAGACAGAGGAAGAGATTAGGGGTTGCCTCGGGTTAGGAATGGGGTGGGGTCACCATTAGGGGTAGCTTTAGAGAGATCTCTGTGGGGACAGAATAGTTCTGTATCTCGTCTATGGTTTGTTTTAAGAATTTACATATGATAGCTGAGCATGGTGCTCACCCCTGTAATCCCAGTGCTTTGGGAGGCTGAGGTGGGAGGATTACCTGGGGCCAGTAGTTTGAGGCCAGCCTGGGCAACATAGCAACACCACATCTCTACAAAAACATTTAAAAATTAGCCTAGTATGGTGGTGCATACCTGTACTCCTAGCGCTTTGGGAAGCTGAGGCAGGAGGATCACTTGGGGCTAGGGATTTGGGATCAGACTGGGCAACATAGCAAGACCTCATCTCTACAAAAAAATGTAAAAATTAGGCTAGCGTGGTGGTTCACATCTGTAATCCTAGCACTTTGGGAGGCTGAGGCGGGAGGATCAATTGGGGCCAGGAATGTGGGATCAGACTGGGCAACATAGCAAGACTCCATCTCTATAAAGAAAAATATCAGCAAGGCATCATGGTGCATGCCTGTGGTCCCAGCTACTCAGGATACCGAGGTGGGAGGATTGGTTGGCGCCAGGAGGCGAATGCTACCATGAGCTCTGATCATACCACAGCACCACAGCCTGGGTGACACAGTGAGACCGTGTCCCTCTTTAAAAAAAATTGGCCAGGCACAGTGGCTCACACCTGTCATCCCAGCACTTTGCGGGGCTGAGGAGGGCAGATCATGAGGCCAGGAGCTCGAGACCATCCAGGCCAACACAGTGAAACCCCGTCTCTACTAAAAATACAAAAAAATTAGCCGGGTGTGTGGTGTGCGCCTGTAATCCCAGTTACTCAGGAGGCTGAGACAGGAGAATCACATGAACCCAGGAGGCAGAGGTTGCAGTGAGCCAGCCTGGGCAACAGAGCAACACCCCGTCTAAAAAAAAAAAAATTTACACCTGTGATACAATTACACAGACCTAGATACATTGTATCCATGTCAATTCACTGGTTTTGATCATGCAATAAAATGTAAGCATTAGGGGAAGCTGAGAGACTAGTGTACAGTATCCTCTCTGCACTACCTCTGCAACTGCACATGAATCTATAATCATTTTTTTAAAGGACAGGAAGCTGGGCACAGTGGCTCATACCTGTAACCCCAATACTTTGGGAGGCCAAGGTGGGTGGATCACTTGAGCCCAGGAGTTCAAGACTAACCTGGGCAACACATCACAAGACCACATACATCTCTACCAAAAATCTTAAAAGCCAGCTGGATGTGGCGGTGCACGTCTGTGGTCCAAGCTACTCAGGAGGCTGAGATGGTGAACTCCTTGAACCCAGGAGGTGGAAGCTGCAGTGAGCCGAGATGGAACCACGGCACTCCAGCCTGGGCAACAGAGCAACACCCTGTCTCAAAAAAAAAAAAAAAAAAAGGGCTGGGCACGGGGACTCATGCCTGTAATCCCAGCACTTTGGGAAGCCAAGGCGGGCGGATCACGAGGTCAGGAGTTCAAGACCAGCCTGACCAACAGGGTGAAACCCCGTCTCTACTAAAAATACAAAAATTAGCTGGACGTGGCGGCTGGCACCTATAATCCCAGCTACTTGGGAGGTTGAGGCAGGAGAATTGCTTGAACCCAGTAGGTGGAGGTTGTTGTGAGCCAAGATTGTGCCACTGCACTCCCGCCTGGGCAATAGAGTGAGACTCTGTCCCCCACCCCACCACACACACAAAAAATAAAAAATTAAAGGAAGAAGTAAAAGAGGATGGACTGAGGTCTGTGGTCTTATGCATGATAAACCTTCCCAGCAACAAAGACCCAAGCAGAGCCCGAGTGGTTTCCCTGGAGACTGGAGAAACCCCAGGGCTGACAGCAAACCACCCCGGAGGACCCCCTCCCAGAATTCCCAGCTCCTCGTCGGTTTCCCGGAGACGAGATTCGGAAAACGCTGCCCGGTGCAGGAGTAGTGAGTGACCCGGGCGGAAGCTTTACTTACGCGATCAGCCTTGCCAAAGCTAAGCTGGACGAGGCGCCATCCGTCATGGGCTAATTATTGTTGCTACACTCTGGGTCCTCCTGGCTGGCACATGGCCACGGTGCACAGATGCACGGAAGGACGGAGGTAACGTGACCAGCACAGCTGATGTTCACTTTGCCAGGGACTGCAGGTGGCCAGGCCCAGGGCAACATACGGTCCACCTCAGACGCCCTCTGACAAGCTCGGCGCCCGAACCTTTGCCTCGGCTGATCCTTCTGTCAGGAGCTCTTCCGTGCCCTGGGGGTATGTTTTCAGCTAAGTGTGGAAAGATGCCTGAAATCTTTCAAGGCTTCATGGGGAAAGAGGTCTTTTTTTCTTTTTCTTTTTCTTTTTTTTTTTTGAGATTCATTCTGTCGGCCAGGCTGGAGTGCAGTGGTGTGATCTCGGCTCACTGCAACCTCCACCTCCCTGGTTGAAGCAGTTCTGCCTCAGCCTCCCGGGTAGCTGGGATTACAGGCACACACCACCATGCCCGGCTAATTTTTTTGTATTTTCAGTAGAGACAGGGTTTCACCATGTTGGCCAGACTGGTCTCAAACTCCTGACCTCAAGCAATCTACCTGCTTCGGCCTCCCAAAGTGCTGGGATTACAGGTGTGAGCCACGACGTCTGGCCATATGTCTTTTTTTTGTTTTGTTTTCAGAGATCAGGTCTCACTCTGCTGCCCAGGCTGGAGTGCAAGGGCATATTCACAGCTGTCCTTAGCACCCAGGGCACCTAGAGAGATGGCTACATAGTACAGCTACATCAGCAGGCATGGAAGGCTTCCTGGAGGAAGTGACATCCAAGCTGAATGCGGAAGTGGAGGGTGGCGTGCCTGTAGTCCCAGCTACTCAGGAGGCTGAAGTGGGAAGACTGCTTGAGCCTCAGAGGTCCAGGCTGCAGAGAGCTATGATCATGCCACTGCACTCCAGCCTGGGCAACAGAGCAAGGCTCCATCTCAAAGAAAATTGCATAAATAAAAGAATGAGCAAAACTTTGAATATTGTTAAAAGGTTGTTTTAACGTAGAAACATTTTTAGTCTATGGGCCATACAAAATCAGACAGTGGGCTGAATGTGGCCCAGGGATCAGAGTTTGCTAACCCTGTCCGATTTTGTTAAAATGGTGGTAACTAAGGTGTTTATATGTGCCATTGAGTGGTATGATTGCAATTAGAGCACTGTTTTGATTTTTGAGATGGAGTCTCACTCTGTCGCCCAGGCTGCAGTTCAGTGGCTGATCTCAGCTCACCGCAACGCCCGCCTCCCAGGTTTAAGCGATTCCCCTGCCTCAGCCTCCTGAGTAGCTGGGATTACAGGTGCCCACCACCCCACCCGGCTAATTTTTGTATTTTTAGTAAAGACTGGTTTTTGCCATGTTGACCAAGCTGGTCTCGAACTCCTGACCTCAGGTGAGCCACCTGCCTTGGCCTCCCAAAGTGCTGGGATTACAGGCGTGAGCCACCGAGCCCGGCGTGAGCCACCGAGCCCGGCCTGATTCTTTTTTTAAATGATGATGATGATGATGGGTCTGTGGTACAAGCTCATCCTGTCTGTTCCCTGCAACAGCATCTGCGCGTCCTGACTTACGACTTGCACCAACACTTGGGCCACCACTGGGGCAGAATCAGGAGGAAAGGAGAGGACAGGCAGCCTCCCCATATCCCCACCTCGAAGCCTTCCACCACCACCCCCGCCCCAGCAAGAACACTGGACGCAGGAGACCTTTCCACAGAAATGTGCAGACACACAGCAAACATTTTTTTTTTTTTTGAGATGAAGTCTTGCTCTATCACCAGGCTGGAGAGCAGTGGCGAGATCTCGGCTCACCGCAACCTCTGCCTCCCGGGTTCAAGCGATTCTCCTGCCTCAGCCTCCCGAGTAGCTGGGACTACAGGCACCCGCCACCATGCCCAGCTAATTTTTTTGTAATTTTAGTAGAGATGGGGTTTCACCGTGTTGGCCAGGCTGGTCTCGATCTCTTGGCCTCGTGACACGCCCGCCTCGGCCTCCCTAAGTGCTGGGGTTACTGGCGTGAGCCACTGCGCCTGGCCTAGCAAACACTTTTTAATTCAACGGCCGCAATGGCAGAGGAGATTATTAGTTTCCTGTAAGATTTGACTCAATTAATTAGTTCCCAAATATCAGCCTATCCAGGCAAGCAAAGGAAAACAGAGATAAGTCCCAGTCCAACCTCGCTTCATCTTTTAAAGGCAATTAACTCTTAGTTATTAGCTTTTAATTAGGAAGTAATAATGGCCTCATTAATACGTTTTATTATACTTGTCACCAGGCAGCTGTTCCGAACAGATCCTGTTATCAGATGGTGGTGGCCCAGGTGTCAACCACACCGATTCTGAGTCTGGGGCTCAGAGGCTGCCCTCTGCCCTTCCCAGGGGGACCAGGACTGGGCCATCAGCCCCACCTGGTGCTATCACTGTGACCCTTTTCAAGTGACCCCCAGCCCTCCAGGGTGTCTTGATTTCCACTCCTGTCCCCTGTGATAAGCCAAAGGTCCTGTCTGGGTCATCCTGCTGCCCCACCATCACCGTTGCAGACACACCAGCTGCCACTGAGGGCCCTAACTTGTCCCCTCCCCTGTGTTTGCTCTGGTCTCCCCTCTGTCCTATGATTAGGTACAAGGACAACCATTGCCTCTTCCTTCCTTCTTCCTTCCTTCCCTCCCTCCCTCTTTACCTCCCTCCCTCACTTCCTTCCCTCCCTCCCTCTTCCTTTCTTTCTCCTTCCTTCCTTCCCTCCTTCCTCCTCCCTCTTTTCTTCCTTTCTTTCTTTTTTTCTTTCTCTTTCCTTCCTTCCTTTTTTTCTTTTGAGATAGGGTCTCATTTTGTCATCCCAGCTTCAGTGCCATGGCACAATCTCAGCTCACTGCAGCCTCGACTTCCTGAGCTCAAGTGTCCCTCCCACCTCAGCTCCCCCAAGTAGCTGGGACGAGAGGTGCACACCATATACCAGCTGTTTGTTTGTTTGTTTGTTTGTTTGTATTTTTAGTAGAGACAGGGTTTCACCATGTTGCCCAGGCTGGTCTCGAACTCCTAGACTCAAGCGGTCCACCCACCTCAGCCTCCCAACGTGCTGGGATTACGATCGTGAGCTACCCGGCCGATCGCCACTTTTTGTTTTTTTTTGAGATGGAGTCTCGCTGTGTCACCCAGGCTGGAGTGCAGGGGCGCGATCTCGGCTCACGGCAACCTCTGCCTCCTGGGTTCAAGCGATTCTCCTGCCTCAGCTTCCCGAGTAGCTGGGACTACAGGCGTGTGACACCACGCCTGGCTAATTTTTGTCTTTTTAGTAGAGACGGGGTTTCAGTGTGTTAGCTAGAGTGGTCTTGATCTGCTGACCTCTTGATCCACCCACTTCGGCCTCCCAAAGTGCTGGGATTACAGGCGTGAGCCACTGCGCCTGTCCCAACTGCCACTTTCTTTAGAAAATTTCCCATGCTGGAAACCACCTGAGCATAGGTGTCCCTGATAGGAGAGAGTTCCATGAAACGGAGTGAAATCAGAGGGTGAAATATCACAAAACGCCCACAAGGTGCTGTGGGCATGAACGAGTTCACAGCTGCTCTGGCTGCAATCACCAAATGTTCATCAACTGGAAAATGTAGAAACATACTGTGGCTTAGCAATACGATGGAATACTACACAGCAGTGAAAAAGGACTGCATTTTAGAAACACAGCTTTGGTTGGGCGAATCTCAAATGCATTGCTCCAAGGGAAAGAAGCCAGACACAAATGGCGACGTTCTGCAGAATTCCATTTATGTGAAGTGCTAAACACGTAACACTCACCGATAGTGAGAGAAGACAGATCCGTGGTTGCTGCTGAGTGTGGAGGGTTGACAAGGGAATATTCTGGAGTTAGTGAAATGCCCTACATCTTGCTTTGTTATGCAAGTGTATGTATTTGTCAAACTGAACCATAGAACTGAAGATAGGTTTATTGAGTAGTATGTATATATGTGTTGAATAGTATAGTAATTTGTAGTATAAATTAGGTCTCCATAAACATTTAAAAAACATATTAGATGGGCGGGCCACGGTGGCTCACGCCTGTCATCCCAGCACTTTGGGAGGCCAAGGCGGGTGGATCGCCTAAGCTCAACAGTTCGAGACCAGCCTGGCCAACATGGTGAAACCCCGTCTCTAATAAAAATACAAAAATTAGCAAAGCGTGGTGTCGGGCACCTGTAATCCCAGATACTCGGGAGGCTGAGACAGGAGAATCACTTGAATCCGGGGGGGCAGAGGCTGCAGTGAGCTGAGGTCGTGCTACTGCACTCTAGCCTGGGCAAGACAGCAAGACTCCGTCTCAAAAAAACAAAAACAAACCCAAAAGTTAGATGGGCTGGGCGCAGTGACTCACACCTATAATCCCAGCACTTTGGGAGGCTGAGGTGGGAGGATCACTTGAGGTCAGGAGTTCAAGACCAGCCTGGCCAACATGGTAAAATCCCATCTCCACTAGAAGTACAAAAATTAGCCAGGTGTGGTAGCGCACGTCTGTAATCTCAGCTGCTCAGGAGGCTGAGGCACAAGAATCGCTTGAACTTGGGAGGCAGAGGCTGCAGTGAGCCAAGATCATATCACTGCACTCCAGCCTGGGCGACAGAGGGAGACTTTGTCTCAATAAATGAATGAATGAATGAATGAATGAATGAAGAACCTGTGGCTGCCACATGGTGGCCCTCAGTTGTCAGTTGCTAACTTAGCCTCTAATACTAGCTGTAGGCCAGGCCCTGGGCTGCCCTCTGTGGGTGTCTCTCTACAGGTTGAACATCTAATGACCACCAGGTAAAGACTGAAGAAGGGCCGGGCACGGTGGCTCACGCCTGTAATCCCAGCACTTTGAAAGGCCAAGGCAGGCGGATCACCTAAGGTCAGGAGTTCAAGACCCGCCTGACCAACATGGTAAAAATACAAAATTAGCGGGACATGGTGATGCATGTCTGTAATCCCAGCTACTCGGGAGACTGAGGCAGGAGAATCCCTTAAACCCGGGAACCCGGGAGGCGGAGGTTGTGGTGAGCCGGGATCATGCCATTGCTCTCCAGCCTGGGCAACAAGAGCAAAACCGTAGGAGGTAGAAAAGTTCCTCTTTAAAGTTTCCTTTCTTGTTAAAAAATAAATCGTAAGTGTGCTAATAACTCTTTGTGAAGCCCTATCCTATGTAGCTGTTGTACATGCCATGCTTACAGGCACATAGTACATTCTATGTCCTTGTACTTTAACCAAGATATCTGTGCTGGACGCGCTCACGGCACGTCTCAGCTCGCAGCCTATACCACTGCTTTTACCTGTTTAGAAAAGTTTTAAGTTGTTAGCCAATCGTGTTTTAGTTTAGATTGTGAGGTCTGGCTCCAGCCAACAGAGATCAGACACAGCAGTAAGGACAACCCCAAATGCGTAAGGGATAAATGTGTCTGCTTTCCCTTGTTCATTGCACTCTCGTGGCAAGATGGCCGGTGAGGGTCCCCTTCCTGCAGTCCAGGAAGTAAAAACTGTGTTGCTAAAAAGTCCTCTGTCTTGGTGCTAATTTTTCTTTGTGGCACCGAGCATCTATTTCCAACAGAAACTCCGTCTCAAAAAAAAAAAAAAAAAAGGCCAGGCACAGAAGCTCACACCTGTAATCCCAGCACTTTGGGAGGCCGAGGCAAGCGGATCACGGGGTCAAGAGATCAAGACCATCCTGGTCAACATGGTGAAACCCCGTTTCTACTAAAAATACAAAAATTAGCTGGGCGTGGTGGTGGGCGCCTGTAGTCCCAGATACTCGGGAGGCTGAGGCAGGAGAATTGCTTGAACCTGGGAGGCGGAGGTTGCAGTGAGCCGAGATCGCACCACTGCACTCCAGCTTCGGCAACAAGAGTGAAACTCTGTCTCAAAAAAAAAAAAGATGGAAGAAGGACACCCGGCAGCGGGAAGCTTAACTCTGCCCCAAGCTCAGAAAGCCCGTCCTGGAGGAGCCATAGCAGAGCCTGGCCTTTGTGCTTCACTAGAAGGAAAAGAGCTAGACTTTGAGTGGCAAGGAGGGCACTTCAGGGAGTGGGCACGGCTTGGTCAAAGGCCCAACGGCGAGGTGCGGTGGCGCTGGGGCGATCCACACTTCAGACAATAAGAGGATCATGATGCTTCTGAAAGCCCACTGGACCTAGATGCCAGCGTGACCCACAGTGTGGGCTGCAGGCGGGCACGTGCACGGCGTCAGCGGGAGAAGGAGCAACACAGTGACTAGGAGTTTTCTTGGAAACAGACGCTCAGTGTCACAAAGAAAATCAGCGCTGAGACAAAGGATTTTTCACCAACGGCAATTTTTACTTCCTGGGATGCAGGAAGGGCACCCTCGCTAGCCATGGTGCCACGAGAGTACAATGAACAAAGGAACGCACACACATTTATCCCTTAGCATTTGGGGTCGTCCTTACTGCTGTGTCTGATCTCCATTGGCTGCAGCCAGACCTCACAATCTAAACTGAAACCCGATTGGCTAACAACTGAAACCTTTTCTCAACAGGTAAAGGCAGTGGAGAGCTGGGACCTGCCTGTGAGCACGTCCAGCACAGATATCTTGGTTAAAGTACAAGGACATAGAATGTACTACGTGCCTGTAAGCGTGACATGTACAACAGCTGCATAGGACAGGGCTTCACAAAGTTATTAGCTCACTGATTTTTTAACAGGAAAAAAAAGCTTTAAAAAGGAACTTTTCTGCTTCCACACATTTGTTTCACAGAATGGAAACCAATGCAGACAAAGGATCCGTAGTAAGTTTCCCAAGAACCTTGTGGGATTGTTGTGGGACCGGGTGCGGCAGCTCACGACTGTCATCCCAGCACTTTGGGAGGCCGAGGTGGGTGGATCACCTGAGGTCAGGAGCTCAAGACCAGCCTGGCCAATGTGGCGAAATCCCATCTCTACTAAAAATACAAAAATTAGCCGGGCATGGTGGTGGGTACCTGTAATCGCAGCTACTCGGGAGGCTGAGGCAGGAGAATTGCTTGAACCTGGGAGGTGGAGGTTGCAGTGAGCCGAGATGGCGCCACTGCACTCCAGCCTGCGTAAGAAGAGCGAGATTCCGTCTCAAAAAACAAAAAGCAAAAGAACAAACAAACCAAAAAAACCCTTCATTTTGGGGGCCACAGAGTAACTTGGGAAGGATGGGTAGGGTCAGTCCAGAAAGGGGACAGCTGCGGAGCAACCAGAAAGAGCCCTGCTGCTCACACACAGTTTGCTCAGGAACCCCGAATCCCACGCTGCTTCATTTAGCAAAGACAGCCCGTGATTCACCTTCTCATCTTCTCAATGAAGGAAACGAAGGACATTACTACTGCTCCATCACCCTCATCAGCTGTAGGACAAGCTGGACCGTGTGAGAAGACTGCTCTTTTCCTGTGGAAGGATGTTGGCAATCCTGGAAAAAGGTGCTCACATGTGTCTGCTGCCCAGGCTGGAGTGCAGGGGCACAATCTCAGCTCACTGCAACCTCCACCTCCCAGGTTCAAGCGATTCTCCTGCCTCAGCCTCCCGAGTAGCTGGGATTACAGGCGCCCACCACCACACCCGGCTAATTTTTATAGTTTTAGTAGAGATGGGGTTTCACCACATTGAGTCTCAAACTCCTGACCTGGTCAGGCAGGTCGCAAACTCCTGACCTCAAGCAACCCACGTACCTTGGCCTCCCAGAGTGCTGGGATTGCAGGCGTGGGCCACCATGCCCAGCTGTCACACGCGTTTTTGAAACGTGAGTTTAGAGATGCTATTTCTTTGTGACACCAATAATGCCACCCACACCCACAGCGGTTATTTCAGGCTCGTGTGGTGGGGAGGGTTTCCGTCACTCGCACAGCCTGGGGCCGTCCCTTTGGAGCTGACATTCTCAACTCTGAGGACAAACTGGGGTTTCCGGAAAGAATGAAGCTTTTGCACAAATGGCTCAGTCACCAAGGGGGCGACCTTTCACGGATTCATCATGATTTTCTTTTCTTGTTGGAGAGAGAAATGGATGATTCAGTGTGGAGCATATTTAAAAACTCGATCTAAATGCTTCCGATAGGATTCTTTGCAGGATTTTAAAAAATGCTTTATTCTATTTCTTTTAAGACAGGGTCTTGCTCTGTCACCCAGGCTGGAGTGCAGTGGTGCGATCACAGCTCACTGCAGCCTTCAAGTCCTGGCCTCAAGCGATCCTCCTGCCTCAGCCTCCCAAGTAGCTGGGACTCAGGCATGCACCATCATGCCTGGCTGATTAAAAACATTTTTTTAGTAGAGACAGGGTCTTGCTATGCTGCCTAGGCTGGCCTCAAACTCCTGACTTCAAATGATCCTAGCTCCTCAGCTCCATGAAGTCTTGCGATTACAGGTGTAAGCCCCACCACTCCCAACCTTTTTTTTTTTGGAGACAGAATCTCACTCTTGTGACACAGGCTGGAGTGCAGTGGCACAATCTCAGCTCACCACAACCTCCACCTCCCAAGTTCAAGCGATTCTCCTGCCTCGGCCTCCCAAGTAGCTGGAATTACAGGCATGTGCCACCATGCCCGGCTAATTTTGTATTTTCAGTAGAGACGGGGTTTCACCATGTTGGTCAGGCTAGTCTTGAACTCCTGACCTCAGGCGATCCACCTGCCTTGGACTCCCAAAGTCCTGGGATTACAGGTGTGAGCCACTGAGCCCAACCTTTTTTGTCTGTTTTTTTTAAACAAGGGACTCATTCTTTTGCCCAGGCTGGAGTGCAGTGGTGTGATCATAGCTTACTGCAGCCTCAAACTCCTGGGCTCAAGCGATCCTCCTATCTCAGCCTCCTGAGTAGCTGGGACTACAGGTGCCGCCACCACGCCCAGCTCACTTTTTTATCTTTCAGTAGAGACAAAGTCTTACTCTGTTGCCCAGGCTGGTCTTCAGCTCCTGGCCTCAAATGATCCTCCCGCCTCAGCTTCCTCAAGTGCTGGAATTCCAGACATGAGCCACCACGCCTGACCTGGTTTTTCTCATCTATCGACATCAAACGTAAGAGAAGAAAAAGCTGGGTGTGACCCCTGACCCAGATCTCAGTGACTGACGCCGAGCTAGACGGATGCGGGAAGGCAAAAGATTAAACATCAAATCAGCCCTCTCGCTGATGGGAAATGGTCATCGTGGAATTTAAAAAATTATATGTTTCAAGACAGTCCTGACAAAAGGCTTTTCATCGTAGGAGAGGACGCTCAACCTCACTGGTTCTCAGAGGAACGAATGTTTAAACCGTAATCAGATATCACTTTTCATTTATCAAACAAAGATCGCAAAGCGTGGTCACAGCCTACATCCCAGTGGACAGCGGGGCACGCACACCCCCCTTTACCGCACATCAGGGGTGCACAAGGCATTTGGAGTGACCTGGCTGCAGGATTAAAAGTAAAATGACAGGGCCGGGTGCGGTGGCTCACACCTGTAATCTCAGCACTTTGGGAGGCTGAGGCGGGCGGATCACCTGAGGTCGGCAGTTCAAGACCAGCCTGACCAATGTGGAGAAACCCCATCTCTACTAAAAACACAAAAAATTAGCCAGGTGTGGTGGCACATGCCTGTGCCCCCAGCTACTCGGGAGGCTGAGGCAGGAGAATCGCTTGAACCCAGGAGGCGGAGGTTATGGTGAGCCGAGATGGCCCCACTGCACTCCAGCCTGGGCAAGAAGAGCGAAACTCCGTCTCAAACAAAAAAAAGTAAAATGACTGGCCAGGTGCTGTAGCTCGTGCCTGTAATCCCAGCGCTTTGAGAGGCTGAGGTGAGAGGATGGCTTGAGCCCAGGAGTTCGAGACCAGCCTGGGCAACATAGTGAGACCCCATCTGTGTAAAAACTTTAAAAATTACTTGGGCGTGGTGGCTCTGCCTGTAGTACCAGTTCCTCGGGAGGCGGACGTGGGAGGATGGCTTGAGCCCAGAAGATTGAGTTTGCAGGCACTCCTGATCTCACCACCGCTCTCCAGCCTGAGCAACTAAGTGAGACTCTGTCCCCCAAAAAAAAAACAGTAACAGATACTTCCATTTGGCAGGCTCCCCTTTTGTTTCTTCTGGAAATTTGTTCTAGGGAAATGGCAGATACAAGCATGCACAGAGAAGCCGGCTTCACGGTGGCCTATCCGTGACTGGGAGACTTTGGGACCACCTCAACGTCCATCCACAGGGCATCAATTACCAAAAGATTACCAACCATCCCTGCAGTGGAATATTTTTCTTTTCTTCTTTCCCTCCCTCCTTCCCTCCTTTCTTTCTCTCAATCTCTTTCTCTTTTTTTTTTTTTTTTTTTAAGACAGATTCTCACTCTGTCCCCCAGGCTGGCATGCAGTGGCACGATCTCCACTCACTACAACCTCCACCTCCCGGATTCAAGCAATTCTCCAGCCTCAGCCTCCCGGGTAACTGAGATTACAGACACGCGCCACCTCGCCTGGCTAATTTTTGTATTTTTAGTAGAGATGGGGTTTCGCCATGTTGGCCAGGCTGGTCTTGAACTCCTGACCTGAGGTGATCCACCTGCCTTGGCCTCCCAAAGTGCTGGGATTACAGGTGTGAGTCACTGTGCCTGGCCTTGTTTTTTTTTTTTTGTTTTGTTTTGTTTTAAGAGATGGGATCTGGCTCTGGCTCTGTCACACAGGCTGAAGTGCAGTAGCAGAATCACAGCTCACTGCAGCCCTGACCTCCTAGGCTCAAATGATCCCCCGACCTCAGCCTCCTGAGTAGCTGCAGCTACAGGTGTGCACCACCACATCTGGCTAATTAAAAACAATTTTCTTTTCAGCCATAGGGTCCTACTATGTTGCCCAGACTGGTCTCAAAATCCTGGCCTCAAGTGAATCTCCCACCTTGGCCTCCTAAAGTGCTGAGATTACAGGTGTGAGCCACCTTGCCTGATGCCCTCATTCTTTTTTTATTTTTTTTTGAGATGGAGTCTTGCTCTGTCACCCAGGCTGGAGGGCAGTGGTGCGATCTTGGCTCACTGCATCCTCCACCTCCAGGGCTCAAGCAAGTCTCCTGCCCCAGCCTCCTGAGTAGCTGAGACTACAGGTGCCGGCCACCACGCCCGGCTAATTTTTGTGTTTTTAGTAAAGATGGGGTTTCAGCATGTTGGCCAGGCAGGTCTGGATCTCTTGACCGCGTGATCTGCCCACCTTGGTCTCCCAAAGTGCTGAAATTACAGGCATGAGCCACTGCAACTGGCCAGCTCTTTTTTTTTGAGACGGAGTTTTGATTTTGTTGCCCAGCTGGAGTGCAATGGCATGATCTCAGCTCACTGCAACCTCCTCCTGGGTTCAAGCAATTCTCCTGCCTCAGCCTCCAAAGCAGCTGGGATTATAGGCGGCCGCCACCACACCTGGCTAATTTTTGTACATTTAGGAGAGATGGGTTTCACCAAGTTGGCCAGGCTGGTCTCGAACTCCTGACCTAAGGTCTGCCCCAATCTGCCCGCCTCGGCCTCCTAAAGTGCCGGGATTACATGCGTAAGGCACCATGCCTGGCCTGTGTTTAACTTTCTGAAGAATTCGGACTATTCCCAGGTGCTTTTCTTAACACCTGGCAATGCTGATGCCGATCTGTCTCCTGCAAAGGGTGTGGGTTTGTGGGGCAGGGACCTGCTCTGTCCTCTGTGTCTGGCTCCCCAGCGTGAGTGGGGGTGGGGGTGGGGTCGGGAAATACCAGCACAGTGAAGGGCTCAGCAGCAGTGGGCGGAATTGATGAGACCACGGTTGGTGAGAGTGGGGGAACAGTCATGACAATCCTGGGCTAAGTCCCGGGCTGTCCGCCCCTGCTGTTACGTCATCATCCTCTGTGGCTCCCAGACCCACCCATGGGGGGTCCACACACCACGCCCATGCCTGTCCTTCCGGCAGGTCCTCCCTCCAGAGCCTCCGCCTGCCGGGTCCTGCCAGAGCCAGACTTCCACCAACAGCAGGACTCACAGAACCCCCATCACTTCCTGGGGACCAAAACCCTGTCCTTCCCCACTCAGAGCAGGTGGGAGGCAGCAGTCACAGGACCGGACAACTAGGCTTGGGGTTATTGATCCGTGATGGGGAAAAAGGCATGGCAGCGGCTTGACTGCTGACCCCCAAAGAGATCCATCCACATCTTCTCCCCCAGAACCCGCGGCTGTGACCTTTGTTTTTTTGAGTGTCTGTGCAGATGTAATGAAGGATCCTGAGATCTGGACATCATCCTGGACCATCTGGGTGGACCCTAAATCTCCTGACAAGTGTCCTTATATTAGAAACGCAGAGCAGATGCGAAGAGGAGGAGGCGAGCGTGTAACCCCAGAGGCAGAGACTGCAGCGATTTGCTCACAAGCCCAGGAATGCCTGGGACCACGAGAAGCTGGAAGGCGGGGAAGGACCGCCCTGGAGTCTTGGGAGGGGGCATGGCCCTGCTGACAGCTTCATCTCAGGCTTCTGGCCTCCAGGGCTGGGAGAGGATAATTCTCTGCTGTTTACGCCCCTGGTTTGTGGTACAGGGGGCAAGAGAGCAGGGGGTGTCCTGGAACCTGCAGGGGCCCTGGGAAGGGGTGGGGGCCACAGAGACTTTTCAGACTCCTCGTTCAGCACCCATACCTTGGGCTTTCTGTTTCATGTGAGACGGAGTTTCGCTCTTGTCGCCCAGGCTGGGGTGCAATGGTGTGCACTTGGCTCACTGCAACCTCCGCCTCCCAGGTTCAAGCAATTCTCCTGCCTCAGCCTCCCGAGTAGCTGGGATTACAGGCATGTGCCACCACGCCCGGCTAATTTTTTGTATTTTTAGTAGAGATGAGGTTTCTCCATGTTGGCCAGGCTGGTCTCGAACTCTTGAACTTAGGTGATCCACCCACCTCAGCCTCCTAAAGAGCTGGGATTACAGGTTTTGTGTTTCTGAAGCAGCTGCTGGGGCTGGTGGGGGTGGAGGCGGTCGTGGCTGGAAGGCTCCTTCTTTCTCTGGAAGCTGCCGGGAGGGGAGCATTTGTCCCTGTCACCGAGTTAGCTGGGAGGCACGGATACCCGGAGATACCCACTCTTCTGCCCACCTCCTGGCCGCTGTCACTCGTCACATGGCCTGCAGCAGCAAATAATTTTATTTTCTCCATTAACAGAGCAGGAGCACCGAGTAAATCTAATCCATAAATAACCCTCCCTGGGCTAGTGCCAAGACCCCAGGCATGTCCCCCAGCCTGTCTGTGTCCTGTGCCTGGCCTCTGGGGCCCCGGCACTCCCTGCGAGCTTCTCTCCCTGATGGTCATGACCAGGCTGCGACCCTGAGTTCCAGAGCAGCTTTGCGGGGCCAGGGGACAGCTTGAGGTTGGGGGAGGAGGCAGGGCAGTGGCCACAGGGAGAGAGGGAGACACACCGGGACCTTAGCACCGTCATGGGAGCCGTGAATCTTTTTTTTTCTCTTTTTTGAGATGAAGTCTTACTCTGTTGCCCAGGCTGGAGTACAGTGGAGTGATCTCAGCTCACTACAACCTCCGCCTCCTGGGTTCAAGTGAGCCTCCTGCCTCAGCCTCCTGAGTAGCTGGGACTACAGGCGCCCGTCACCACACCAGGCTAATTTTTGCATTTTTAGTAGAGATGGGGTTTCACCATGTTGGTCAGGCTGGTCTTGAACGTCTGACCTTGCGATCCGCCTGTGATCCGCCCACCTCGGCCTCTCAAAGTGCGGGGATTACAGGCGTGAGCCACCACGCCCCGCCGGAAGCTGTGAATCCTGACTGTGTCGGGTTTCAAGCCGGAACTCTCCACTGCAGAGGAGGAGGGAGCCCGATCCGTGAATGGTGAGGTTGTGGAGGGGGCAGCTGCAGGGGTCAGAGGCTGAATGTCAGGCTCTCCCTGACCCCAGCAGTTCGGTGGCAAGTGGTCCAGTGAGGACGACAGATGGATGAATGGAGGTCTCTGGTCAAACCTTTTCTTTCCACCCGCTCCTGTGGTGGCAGCTGGGGGGAGGTGGCTGCCCAATGTCCACCTATTTGGGAGCATTTGAGAGGCAAGGCGGGCCTGGGCACTGAGGGGCTGTTCCCACGGGAGGCACGGAGAAGGGGTGGAGGCTGCCGCCACTCACTTCTTCTAAGCTAGGGCTGAGCACATTTTTTTTTTTTTTGTAAAAGGCCAGATTCTAACTACACTGGGCTTTGCAAGCCAGGTGGGCTCTGTGGCAACTCTTCGGTCCGCTGTTGCGGGGGGGCCAGCTGCCATATGTAAATGAATGGGCATGACCATGTGCCAATAAAACTTTATTGACAAAACAGGTGGAGGGCCAGATTTGGCCGGAGGGCTGCAGGTCGCCAGGCCTTGCCCTAGAAGGTACCTGCTCTCAACGCAATGTACCCACAGCCTAAGTCTCTCTGATCTGCCATCCCATGGGGAGTCAGATCTGTTTAAGAGTCCCTCTTTAGAAGGATGTCCACTGACACCCCTCTGGTGGCTTCCGTGACTGACCAGAACATGCGTCAAAGATGCATTTTTGTTTCTTCCCCCCTTTCCTCAGCAATCTCCCCAGAGCCCGACATAGGGGTTGCACAGAAATACTGCAGCTGCAATAAATGGGCCAAACACGGGTGCTGATCACGGAGTCTTACACGCTGCCCGAGACGCAAGACCTTGGCACTGGGGCACCCACCCCGGCCCGAGTGCAGACCTCGTCGGCTCCGCACGCTGCCACTGTTGGGGACCTATCCACTCATCTTTTATCTGCTTGGCAGACAGCAATGGCCTGTCCCAAATTGCCTTCCCGTTTCGGAGCATTTTGGAGAACAGTGGAAAGGACGCTGCAGGCATCACCTGCTCCGGCCACGGCTCCTCCGCAGCCTGGGGAGGCTCAGGACGCCGACCCATCAGTCAGTGCCACACAGGGGCCGGGGAGGAGGCGCACCCTGAGGCTTTGCTTTCAGGCTGCGTCTGTCCCCGCACATAGGGAAAGCTTCCGAGACTGGGAGAAAAGAGGGACACAGTCTTTGTCGGGAAGTCACAGCGCGTGGAAGGTCCGAGCCTCCTGTGGTCACAGGCTTCACCCCACCCTGCATCCCTCCTCCCTGCTTGCGGCAGACAGGGAAACTGAGTCCTGGCGGTGTTGAGAGGATGCTGGAGGCAAGACGGCCCTGGAAAGGAGACAGTGCCGGGGCTGGGGGGCGGTCGGTGGACGAAGCTTTCCTCAAGGGCACCCTCTGCTCTGGACACAAGCTCTCGGCACAGCAGGCAGGTGGATACTCCTGCAGAGGGGATTCCGGGGCCCAGGGAGGGATGGCCTGGCCGGGTCCCCCTGAGCCCTGGCTACTGGGCCTCGGTTCCTCCTGGTGTCCCAGCCCCAGTAACACCACAGACACCCAGGGCCCAGTCCTGGGTCCCACCCCACCTCCACCCCTCCCTGGAGGCGACTTCATCCTCTAGTTCCAACACCTGCCAGCTAATGGCCCCTGCCCGCCTGCCTCGGGGCAGCCTCCCCAGACCTAGGCGTCTTCACCTGGATGTCTCACGTTCAAATCCAACCCCCTCCCAGCTTGGCGCCTCCTTCCAGGGGCTTGAGTGATCTGCAAATCCTGTTGGCTCTGCGCTGAAAATACACCGAGTCCACCAGCTTCTCACGACACCTGACCCCTGCCCTGGTTCCTGGCTTCTGCCCTTACCCCGTCTCTTCCCCGAAGCAGTCACCAGAGGGCGCCCATGAGCACCTGAGTCAGGTCCCATCCCTCCCCTGCCCACAGCCCTCCATGGCTCCCACGTCCCTAGAGGTCAAAGCCCAAGTCCTCCCTGAGGCTCACTAGGCCCTGCACAACCTGCCTCCCTCCTCCCCCTGCTCCCTCTGCTCCCATCGCAGGGGCCTCTTCACGTTCCTGCAGCATACCAGGCGCAAGACGGTCACCTGAGGGAGGCCGAGGTCTCCCATGTTCCCTGTGCTGACCCCGTGCCTGGGGGGGGCGGTGGGCACGCACTGAGATAGACCCAGGCCAGAACGGCTGGGTCCCGGTGGCCACCCAGGGCCGTGAGCCCCAGCGCCCGGCACGTCTACCAACCGCCACCACAAGTGACGCTCCTGGGGCTCAGGCGTCACCGGAACCGGGTTGGGGACAGGGACAGGGCAGCTGCTGGCTGGGACAACTGAGGGCAGGCCCAACCCCTCCGGGAACTGAGGGGGAATTGTGGGGTCCGCTGCCTCAGCCACCTAGCCACCCACAGTCGGGGGGCATGCCAGCTGCTGTGTGTTGGGGACCCCGGAGGTGGGAGGGGAGGGATGTCCAGCTCTGGAAGCAAACCTTCTCCCAGGAGAACGGGGCGACACCAGCCCCACCCCAGGGAGACCCTGACATCAGTCCCCCCAGCACAGGCTCAGAAATGAAGACACTTTCAAGGGCGTGGAACAGGGTTTCGCAGTGCTCATGAACCTTTAATTCATTATGAACCTAGAGGCAGGGAAATTAGGCAAAAAATACAGCGTATCCTTCATCTCGGGTGGGGAAAAACCAGGGTGCTGGGTTTTGTCCTGTCTTTGCACAGAGTAAGACACAGAGATACCTTCGTGGGGAGAGTGTGCAGCTCCGGCCTGCCCTTCCGTGGCCCGTCCACGGGATGGGTGCGACCCCCTAGGGCCCAGGGCTGCAGGGGCACCCGCCCGCTTCTTTACAACATAAATAGCATTCTCAAACAACATAAGAATACAGTGTCAGCGCCACGCTGGGTGAGGCTACTGCGTGCAGAGGGACACCCCCACGTTCTGGCTGACAGCCCCCAACCTCCCCAACCCCGGCCCTCTCCAGGGTCACCGCCCCCCTCCCCCACCAAGAAAAGGAAGGGCTTGCTCCTGCGTCACGCTCTCCCCCTCTCCCTTAGTTCTCTCCAGCCCGGGGCCCGTGCGGACACCCTCTTATAATATAAACATTGCTTTATTTATCGACGTATTTATTTACTTTTTGAGACAGGCTCTCACTCTGTCCCCCAGGCTGGAATGCAGTGGTGCAATCATAGCTCACTGCAGCCTCAACCTCCTGGGTTCAAGAGATCCTCCCCCCTCAGCCTCCCACATGGCTGGGACCACAGGTGCGCACCACACCAAGCTCGTGTGTAAAACATTTGTAGTGATGGGGTCTCACTACGTAGCCCAGGCTGGTCCCAAACTCCTGCCTCCACTGTTTTGTCTTTGTCATACAAACAGATGATCCCCTCCGCCCCTCCCCGTGGCAGGAGACTGCTGAGGTGGAGAAAGTGCAGCAGAGAATGCAGAGCTGGTGCGGGAGGGGCACCCGGAGAAGGTGCTTCCCAGCCTGGGCTGAAGGCCATGTTCTCTCTATCAGCTCAACCCGCTCCTACGAGGCAGACTCCCCTCAGGTGACAGCAGCGTGGGTGGGCACACCGAGGACACTTGGCCTCATCCCTGCTCAGAAGCGGGCAAATGGGACCCCCAAAGGCCTGCCTTGGCCCTGTGTCCCCCGACCCACTCAGGGTCACACCTCAAGAGCTGGGAAGCTGCCCGCACTCACTACTGACCAGAAGGGCCTGAGGCCTCCTGACTGAGCTGAAGGAGGGGCAGGGGTGCTTTGTCTGCAAGGAAGCCTCTGGAACACTTGTGATTCTCTTGCGTGAGAGAAACAAAGATAGACGAACCCCGGGAGAGAGTTCATTCTGCAAAGGTGGGCGCAGCCGGAGGGAGGCTGCAGACCCCGGGCTTCCCCTGGCACACAGGGGCGCCCAGCAGAGAGCCCAGGCGTCCTCCCAGCAGGCGCAGAGGGGGACAGGCGCAGTCGCCTGGACTATCCAAGTCTAGGAGCTGGGAGAGGCGAGGCGAGACGGTGAGTGAGTGACGGGGCCGAGCGCTGAAAGCGGGGCGCCCTGCCCCCCGGGCTCCCCGCTAGTCCCCGGCCTCCTTCCCTGCCTGCCCTGCAGCCAAATCATAGTATTTTAAAACAACAACAAACAAAAACACGAGGAGCTGCTTCGATCTCGCAGCGAATCCGGGTTCCGAGAAAAACAACGTGTCTTTGTTTTGTTTTGTTTTTCTTAAAGCCACAAATCTAGAAAACAGCTTTGGGGATATTTTCCTTTGTTTTCCTTTTTTTCTTGCCTTTTTTTTTAAACAATATGTATTTATAGAAAGAGCCTGACAAAGGTGGTTTATGTACATAAGTGACGATCTCAAAGGTTGCTCAGTAGGGCATTGCAGTAGCACCTTTTCGAGAAGAGAGCTTACATGGTTTAAAATTCTGAGTAGTTGAGTGGGGTGCGCCCCCAGCCGGCCCCTGAGCCCGCCTGGCCCTGCTCCCTGAGTCTGGGGCCGCGTGCGGCATCCCGCTGGCTCCTGTCGCCCTAGAGGGCACCTGCGGCTTGGAGGTGGCCTCTCGGGGGCCAGGGACACGAGGACAGGAATTCACAGCAAGCGAACGCCCAGGGCGTGCCATGGCCTGCCCCGCCGGGCTGAGGGTCGCCTGAGCGGCCAGCTGTCCTAGAAGGGGGCTCTGGGCCGGCCCTGCGCTTGCAGGAGGCTTTCCACGAAGGCCACGTAGTCCTGGCTCCGCCCCGAGTCCTCCGTGGCGAGTGGGGTGCCCACACGCGGACGCTTGGCGGCCTTGGCCTCCTCCCCCAAGAAGGCAGGCTCCTGCGGCGCCCCCGTGCTCAGTGACTGCGGGAGAGTGGAAGTGCAGTTGGTTAGCGTGCTGGGGGCTCTGCGCGGCCCCGGCCACTTTCTGTGGCCTCTGAGACGAGCCGGCTGGACACAGACCCCTGATCACTGGGGTGCTGCTCGGCAGTCTCCAGTCTTCGTGCAAACCCCTGATCCGCAGTCCATGCCCTGCCAGTGGAGGGAGGGGCCCCACACTCCACCCCAGCCTCTGGCCCCTAGTGGGGTGGGCAGCCCTGGCCGGGGCAGGCCCCATCTGTTCCCTGAGGGACCCCTCTGCAGCTGAGCAGCTGTGCCCAGGAGCACGCACCTCCCCCGTGGGCTCTGCCCCTCAACGCCTCCCCTCTGCATTAGGAAGAAAATAAAGGAAGCTGGTGAGGGCTGCGGGAGAGAAAGCCAGAAAAAGCCGGCGCGGCCCCTGCCTCCAGAACTCCTGCTCCCGTTTAATAAGGAACAAGCTCAGGAAAGCTTTTATAAGCCGCTTTCCTTGGGCAAGCGACTTTGCCTGTGCCCTGAAACCTGCGATGGCTGAGGCCACCCCTTGCAGGGCTGGGTGGCGCGGGTCCCGCAGGGTGCAGGGGGCTTGGTGGGTCTGCTCTGCATGGGTGACAAGGGGAGGGGCCGGGGCTCCTCCAATTCTCCCTCCCCACACGACCGGCATCACCCAGGAGCTGTGCACCTGCACTCAAGGCAGAAGAAGGGTCTCCTACTAAGAGCCCAGGGGCCATCTGTGCCGGGGCGGAGCCAGCGGGACGCCAGCAGAGGCGCGGGAGGAGGCGGTGGCCCACGCCATCGGGAGCCGCAGTCCATGCCCTGCCTCGTCCGAGACAGGCTCCCTGAGAGTCACCGGCAGCCACCGGGCCGGCCTTGCGCACTCACCAGCCGAGAGCGGACCCTCTTGGGCAGCTCCTCCTCCAGGGTGAAGATGTCTCCTCGCTTCACCGTCAGCTGGGACCCGTCCTCAAACTCCACCTGCAGGAGGGATTCGGCTCTCAGGGGCCCCACATGGCCAGGCTGGCAGGTGGTCCAGGCAGGCCCCGGCCTTGCGAGCTGGGAGGCTGGCCCCTTAGGTGCACAGGGCCCACAGGAGGCCACATGCAGCCACGCAGAAGCTCATGTCCACTTGACACCGCTTGCAGCAAACAGGGATCAGCCCGAGGGCCCCGCCCCATGTGGCAAGGATGGTGGAGGATGGGACAGCCTGGGGTGGGGGAGGGGCCCAGCAGCCCCCACATGGAGACAGAGCCCTCAGCCTCATCTCCTCCCAGCTCGACAGACATCTGTCTCCATGAAGACACAGCCCCAGGATGAGGGGACAGAGTCGCTGGGTGGGCACAGAACGGGACGGAAGGCGCAGCGCCCTAACAGGGCCTGGGAGGCAGGTGAGGCCAGGCAGGGGGACGTGGGGGCTTGAGCTCAGGAGCCCCCGACCAGAAGACAAAGGACAGGGCCCCCGGCTTACATGTGGCCCCTGAAAACTGCTCGGTCACCTCTTCCCTTCAACTCAGAGACAACCCATGCCCTTCCAGCCTCCCCAGCGGGTGCGTTGTTCCAGGCGGCAGACGCCTGATTGGTGCGGGGCACTAGGGGAACCTCGCTTCCTCCCCGTTAAGCTTGGTGCCCGCTCAGGCTCACAGAGATCCTCTTGAGGCCTCTGGCAACACGACACTGTCCCGTGAAGGGTGTGTCAGGGCAGGGCGTGTGTCTCCAGGCCCACTTCATAACTGCGACGGGCCTGTGTCCCCGAGCCAGGAAAGGGGCCGTGGTCACTCCCTGGCTCTAACCGCCATTCTGCTCTGCGGGGAGAAAGTTCCCATCGCAGAGGACTCGCTTTCCAAGTTTAAAAACTGAAAACAAGCCGGGCGTGCTGGTGTGTGCCTGTGGTCCCCGCTACCCGGGCTGAGGTGGGAGGTTGAGGCCATAGTGAGCTCTAATTACGCTGCTGCGCCCCAGCCTGGGTGACAGATCGAGACCCTGTCTCAAGACAAACAAAACCCACACACTAAGACCATACAGAAGTGTCTGGGGTCAGATGTCCCACGTGGTGTGCAGGGTGGAGGCCAGGGTCACAGCCCCTCCCTCTCAAAGCAGGCACAGACACTGCCTCGGGGCGGCCAGGCCTGCCGGTCACTGTGACTCCTCCAGGGATGGAGACAGGGTGGGCCTTGGGGATGGAGTGTGTCCGCTGGTGGCAGGAAGAGCAGGGCTGGGAGTGCCCAATGTGGACTCTGGGATGGCTGGTCGCCTCTGGGCTGTGTCCTGGGGCGACAGCACGGATATCTCAGGGATGTGTGGAGAGGCTGCTGGGAACCGAGGGCCTGAGTTGTCACACTCTGCCCCGTCCCTCCCATCTCATTTGTAAAGGGAAGCCACCAGGAGAAGGCCCCTTCCCAGCGCCTGTCCCATGAGGAGGAGCCAGGCGGAGGAGTCCTGGTGTCCAAGCCCTGGAAAGTCACCCCCGATGTGGCCGGGGCAGCAGCGGGTTTGGAGCTCCCACCCCAGGGGCCGAGGGCCCACCTGGAGCCTTCCCCAGCTCCCTGGCCCCGAATCAGCCTCCTGTGCTTCCGGCAGGCACTGCGCACAGTGATTGAGGCACGGCACAGAAGCGGCTTTGCCGGGAGGAGCAGGTGCGGTCTAGAAACTCAGCTGAAACTGGCTCAGATTTCTGGGTCAAGAAGACTGGGGAGACCCACCCCAGATTCTCAGAAGCACAGAGCCTCCTGGGAGGGTGGCGCTCACACGGCCAGGTCCAAGTGGGCTCCCGGGGAGCCTTCTGTGCTCAGGTCATTTGAGAACTTCGGGCTGACTGGAGACTCACATCAGTTTCCTCCCAGAGGCCTCCCTGGAACCTGAGCTTTCACTACGAGTCTCCACGGGGCGGGTTCTGAAGGCGGCGTTTGCTTTTTAACATTTGGAGGAAACTGGATACAGTTGTGGATGCAGGAAATGAGAGAGGCACGTGCCTCTGCCCAGGCTTCCTGTGCGGACATCGCGCCTGGCGCTTCTCAGAAGCATCTTAAGGGTCACGTGCGAGGGAAATGTGCTGCGTGTGTTCCGGACAGGCTGGGGGGCTCCTGGAGCCTTGGCGTGGGGGTCTCATCCACGTGGTTCTGCAGTCACCAGGGCCTGCCGTAGCCCCCGCTAACCAGTTCGCCTGCAGGCCCAGCCTCGGCCTCGCGAGTGTGGCAGGCAGCTCCAGGCCACCTCGTTGGCCAGCACACCGAGGGCGTTCTCAGGATCGTGTGTATGAGGTCCTCGCAGGCACGCGGACGCTCCACAGTGGCCTGCCAGCTTCCGATACCTCCTACTCCTGATTTCACAGCCCCTGCCCCTGGGCACTCTGGAGACGTGACATTTTTTTTTTTGAGACAGGGCCTTGCTTTGTCGCTCAGGTTGGAGTGCAGCGGCACGATCTGAGATCACTGAACTTCAGCCTCCCGGGCTCAAGTGATCCTCCCACCTCAGCCTCCCAAGTAGCTGGGACTACAGGCCAGTGCCACTACGTCCAGCTAATTTTGTGTTTTGTAGAGGCAGGGTTTTGCCGTGTTGCCCAGGCTGGTCTCGAACCCCTGGGAGTGCTCTGCCTGCCTCAGCCTCCCACAGTGCTGGGATCACAGGCCTGAGCCCCACACCCGCCTGGTTGGCATTATCTCATTACTGACTGTTGCAGTAGCTCAGCTTCCTTGGAGCGAGCTCCCCGCTCTCAGACGCCGGCCCCGCCTGTGACGACGGTCCTGGGAGCTCCCAGCACGGTCCGCTTCTGTTAGCCACCAGGGGCTGCTTCCGTTGGTTCTTCTGTGGGACGTGTTGTCAAGAACCACCCTGAGGTTCCCTAGTCATTTTCAAGCATGGCTGTGCGCTGTGTACATTATAAATGGCTACTTCATTTGTTCACATTTCCCATCATCTTCATAGGTTTTTTGGGGGAAGGAGGGAGACCGGTACGTGTTCGGCCTGATCTCTGGAGCAAACTTCTACCTCGTTCTAGAGATCCTGGCTCAACCTCCCTTCCTTGGAGTCTAATCCGACCTGCCTGGGCCGGACTCCGAGGCGCCAGGGCAGGCAGAGGGTCTTGTCACCATCACACAAACCCCCACATATGTTGCCGTATACTGCACGCACAGAATGCTTCCCAGCAGAGATTTTTTTTTTTTTTTTTGGAGACAGCATCTCACTGTCACCTAGGCTGGAGTCCAGTGGCTCAATTACAGCTCATTACATTCTTGACCTCCTGGGTTCAAGCGATCCTCCCACCTCCCGAGTAGCTGGGACTACAGGTGCACACCACCATACCCAGCCAGTTTTTTACATTTTTTTGTAGTGTTGGTGGGTGGTAGGGGGCGGTCTCACTTTGTTGCCCAGGCGGGTCTTGAACTCTCGGCATCGAGCGATCCTCCCGCCTCGGCTTCCCAAAGTGTTGGGATTATTGGCATGAACCACCATACCCAGCCTAAAATTCCACACTTTTAGATCATTTCTCTTCCACAGTCATGAGAAGAAACTTGCTACCAATTTGACAAAAAAAAACACCCCAGGGGTACTGAGCTGTACACTCCGAAACGGTGAAAGGGTGAATTTACGTTAAGAAAAATTGCGAAGCTGTCTCGGAGGGAAATGTCACCCAGCGGAGGCCCCTTTTAGCTTTGAAACCAACATGCCCTGTGCCTGTACATCAGGCAGGCGAGCCGAGGCTCAGCCAGGCTCCACAGGCCCCACTCACTATGGCCCACACCGCCAGTGCCCCAGGCAGAGGCACCTGGGGCAGGGCTGCGACCTTCCCGTCCCCACACCCACAGGAAGAGCTTGGCGAAGGCGTGGTGGGCGGCCAGGCCCCCACTTACCTGGTAGATGTGGCTGGTGACGGAGGAGATGAACTTGGCCTTGTAGAGGTTGCCATCGGTCCACCGGAGCTCCACCAGCTCCCCCTCGGAAGGGGGTCCCAGCCGGACACAGTCCCTACTCTGCGGGGAGAACAGGCAGGAGCTGAGGTGCTGGCCACACTACACCAGGGGTGTTCCCTGGGTTTTAGACCCTCGCCTGTGCTGGCAAGCAAGGTTTTCTGCCTGCAGCCCCGTGCAGCCCGGGAGCCCAGGGGCAGCTGTGCAGGCCCGGCTGTGGGTCATGCACCGATCATGCTTTCTGCTTTGTTTCTGCACAGCACAGTGAGCAGTGCTTTTCCTGAAGGGGCCTGGGGACAAGGGGACCCCACGGAGGGATCTGGAGTCAGGCTGTTCCCAGCTTCCCCCGCCCCGCCCCACCCCCACCCCACACTCACAGTGATGCTCTCGGGGTACAGGTTGTCGCTGTAGGAGCCGTCGTCGAAGTTCACTTCGTAGCAGGTCTGCGTGGCGGCCCCGATGACGCGGCAGCGGTAGTACAGTCCGTTACGGTTCTTGGTGATGACCACCTGGCCTAGGGACACGGCCCTCAGGAACTGGACCTGGGAGGGTGCGGAGGGTGCGGGGGTAGGCGGTCAGCACAGGCACTGGCGGGGGCGGGGAGCAGGGGGCGAGGAGGTGGGCAGGCACTGACCGCGTGGCCCCCCGACTTGTGCTTGAGGCAGGTGATGGAGACCACGTAGGGCCAGTCGTCCGGCTCCATGAGCACCCCGGCGGCATGGGCGCAAGTCACGTGGAAGGACGTGGAGCAGTGCTCGTAGGAGCACTGGATGCAGGCGCCCGACACCTTCTTCATCCGCTTCCGGCAGTACACACATTTCTGGGGATGGGGACACAGGCAGGGCCATGGGGCTGGGAATTTCCCTACAGACCCTGGGGTGGAGGCTCCAGCCCCTCCCAGCGCAGCCTTCAAGGCAGGCATTGTGGGAGGGGTCCGGTGCTCCACCCCAGCCCAGGGCCCACAGCCTCCCTGGCCAAGCCCTCCCCAGACCCACCGACCCGGCCTCCTGCCTCTCAGCCCCTGGGAAGCAGTAGGCACTGGGGCACCCAGGAGCGCCCCCCATCCCCCTGTGTCACTGACTGCTGGGAAAGACACTGAGGAGCCCCATGTGGTGTCGCTCAGCCAGAGAGGAACCACATGGTGACAGAGATGTACCCTGGGGACCCCCCTGTGAGTGCAGGCGGCCGGCACGGGCCAGACCATGGGACCCAGCATCCGCAACACCAGGGTGGCAGCCCACAGACACAGGAAGTGGACTCGGCCCACAGACACAGGAAGTGGACTCATGGGCACCAGGGTGGGGGATGGGGACAGAGTCTGGCTAAGTTGCCCAGGCTGGTCTCAAACTCCTGAGCTCAAGTCCTCCCTCCTTGACCTCTCAAAGTGCTGTGATTACAGGCGTGTGCCACTGCGTGGGTCCTTTCCGGCAGATTTTAACAAGAAGCCCCGCAGAGGAGCCTGCGTGGTGAGGAGGGGGCACTGCAGTGGACCTTCCAGCCGGTGGGGCTCATGCCGAAGTGCCTGCCCGAGTCAGCACTGGGCCCTGGTGGCTGCCACACCCGCGCCAGGCCCAGCTAAGCATTTAACACGTGGCGCCATCACTGCTCCATAAACCACGCTCAAAAGCCAGATAAGCCACGGGCTGGAGCAGCCGATCGACAGCATCGAGATCCCGTTATCGAACTGTCGATACCCAATTCTCCTGTCACAGGACATGCGCCACGCAGCCCTCCAGCATGGCCTCCCCCTCCCACAGAGCGGCCTGTGTGTAGGAGTGGCAGCTGCGCCCCCTGGGGGGCCTGGGGGTGGGGAGAGGCCTCGCCTGGACACTGTTAGGTGGGGTTGCTGAGCCGTCTGCGACACATCACCACCCACAGGCGTCCACCCCTCGGCCCAGGCCCGGGAGAAACCCGCCCCTGGGGCAGCACCATCCCCTATGGCCCTGTAGTGGCGGGCAGCCCGTGCCCCTGCATCTCCATGCTGTGAAGAGTGTGCCCCAGGACCCATGGGGCCATTTGTCAGGAGCTGCACCCGGGGCCACGGCCGCCCACAGCCAGCCCCCTAATGCGAGGTCCCGGTCACGCCATGCCCTGTGGCCACAGGAGGCCAGGCAGGTGTTCTTCGCCATCACCTCCCTTTCCTGGAGCTGCGGTTTGAAGAGCCACTTCCAGTGCTGGCCCGGCCGAGGGCAGTCACATGACACACGCATGCGCCACGCAGCCCTCCAGCGTGGCCTCCCCCTCCCGCAGAGTGGCCGGTGTGTAGGAGTGGCGGGGAGGGAGCCAGGGTCTGTGGCCCTTGGGGGGCCTGGAAGGGCCCAGATACCAGTGTTTGGTTCATGATTCACAGCCCAGTGTCCTTCCTTGGAGGCCACAGGGCTGTGAGGATGATGCGCGGTGGGCTTCGGAGGGCTGCAGGGCGCCACGGACTGGAGGAGGCAGGTGGTCACTGCTGGGTGACGCCCATGACACCATGCCCTCAGCCTGTCCCACACTGGGGTGTGAGGCTGTCCCCCAGCCTGCTTTCACAAACAGCCCCCACCCCTGAGGAGCCAAGAGCCCCCACCCCCGACCGAGCCCTAACCCTCCAGGCAGGGCAGTGGCAGTGTGGAGAGCTGGTGCAACTGCCCCTCCTGCTGCCCTGCACTGCCTCCTCCCATCCCAGCCCCTCCCAGGCCTCCCAGCTCCTCCAGGGAGCTTCCAGTGCTTCTGCCCGCTGCCAGGAGCCAGCCCTGCAGGTAGCTGAGGGAGCTTCTTAGCTGCACACCTTGAGAACCTGGCGCGAACTTGGCCCAGGCAGGCGGGCAGCCGGCCAGAGGCCCCTGACTCACCAGGACTGCCTGCAGTCCCGAGCCGGTGCCTGGGGGCCCCAGGACAGGCTGAGGGACAGGGAACCAGGAGTGAGCACCCGTGCCTGTGGCCTGCCTGAGGCCCGCGAAGGTGGGTGGGTGGCTGGGCGAGCAGGAGTTAACCGCCACCTCCTTGCAAAGCTCCATTAAGCAATACAAGCGGGCTTTGTGTAAAAGGATTTTTAATTCATCGTTACAAGCACCAGTAATGAAGAGGCTGCATTCTGAAAATGTCAGATGATCCATAAGGCGTTGGGGCGGGAGGATTTATCACTGGCGTGGTGCACCGCACCATCACTCCACCTGAATAATGAGGCCTTTTATACCGGAGTTTGTGGACTGAGTCACTGGTGCCTCAGAAGCATCACCCTTGGGCTGCTGGCTTCCTAATCACCCGGCCATGCCCAGCCATGCCCGGCCAGGCTGGCGTGACCTGCTGCACACTCTGCTCCGTGATCCAGGCCCCCCCTTCCAGATAAGCCTCAGTGACTGCCCTCGCGGCCCTGCTCAGGTGGCCTGGCACCTGTGGGCTCCAAGCGCGGCATCCCAGCCCGCCGGGCTCATGGGCACCTAACACCAGTGCACGGGAGCCTGGGCTCCGTGGTGGGCGTCAGTCCGACCTTCATGGGTCTCCCCAGCAGACCCACTCCGCCCGCCAGGTGTGTCTGCTTCCAGCCCCACCTCCACACCAGCCTGAATGTCAACACCAGGCACTGTGTCCATGGCTGGAGAATAAACCAGGCAGGAAAAGCAGGCAGGACGCTGCGGGGTGCCGCTGGCTGCGGGCCCAGCCTCCAGGGGCCCACGAGACACACATGCGGAAGCCGGAGGGGATCGGGACAAACGCATCCCCCCATCAGCACCGCCTCATGCACAGCCTTTAGTGGGGACGCGGGCCCAGCCTCCGGGGGTCCACGAGACACACATGCGGAAGCTGGAGGGGATCGGGACAAACGTGTCCCCCATCAGCACTGCCTGACGCAACATGGGCCCAGCAATGTCTGCACTTCACTTTCTCTGTCTTTTTTTTTTTTTTGAGACAGTCTTGCTCTGTCACCCAGGCTGGAGCAATCTTGGCTCACTGCAATCTCCAACTGCCTGGTTCAAGCGATTCTCCTGCCTCAGCCTTCAGAGTAGCTGGGATTACAGCCTGGCTAATTTTTGTGTTTTTTAGTAGAGACAGGGTTTCACCATGTTGGCCAGGCTGGTCTGGAGCTCCAGACCTCAGGCGATCTGCCTGCCTCGGCCTCCCCAAGTGCTAGGATTACAGGCGTAAGCTGCCGTACCCAGCCTCCTCATCTCCTTTCTGGGCCAGATCCCAAGGCTCCGCACCAAGCTGATTTAAAGGGCCAGCCGAGCATCCTTTTCCAGCAGGCGGGGACAGCCCCAAGTGCTCTGTGCACAGGTGGGCTAGAGGCTGTGGGGCAGAGGCGGCCCTGTGGGGCTGCAGCCAGGGCCACAATCGGCCGAGCCCTCCAGGCCCCGGGCCCCTCACCTGCAAAATGGACAGCGTGGGGCAACCCCACAGGCTCTCATGGCATGGATAAGATGCAGTGGGGGACCCTGGGGGTCCAGGGGAATGAGGCCGCAGATTCGACCAGCCCTGAGCAGCCGCTCATGCTCAGATGGGGTGGTCCATGCTTTGGGAGTGGGCCCAGCTCACACCACTGCAGCCCTGCACAGCGGGACCGTCGCAACCCCACAGCACAGAGGGGAACGCTGAGGCACAGTGAGGGCGAGGAATCTGCCCCGAGTGCACAGACAGCTGGTGGCCAGCACTGACCACTCCCTGGCTGCCCTGTGGCTCCAAGGGGTTCTCCCACGGGGGGCCGTCATCACCGAGCACAGAAGGAAGCCTCAAAGCCCCCAGCATGAGGGCCCCCCGCACCAAGGAGGCTGCGCTCACCCACAGGGGAGCCACAATGTGCACCGAGCGTGGAGCACAGCGTTCCTCCAACTCCACCACAAAGGCCAAGCAACCCGGGCACAAAACGGGCGACGGAGTGGAGCAGACGCCTCTCCAAAGACAGCATGCAGATGGCCAATGGGACCATGCAAAGGTGCCCAGCATCACCGACTATCAGGGAAACACATGTCAAACCACAGCGGGACACCACCGTGCAGCAGCTAGGGGGCTGCTACAGAAAAGTCCAAGGTGGGTGTGGGTGACGATGAGGGCAAGAGGAGACCCCTGCACCCCGGGTGGGAATGGGAGTCCATCCAGCAGCAAGGGAGAGCAGTTTCCTCCAGTGCTAAAAACAGAGCTGCCCGGCGGCCCAGCAGTCCCACTGCTGGGTCTGTATCCACAGGAAATGCCATGAGAATCCCCGAACCACAACCGCACTCCCACATCCGCTGCAGTGCAACCCACAGAGCGGGAAGGCAGAGACATCGACGGTGCCCGCGTAAACACAACGCGGTCCATCCACACGGCACGATGTTACTCAGCCACGAAAAGAAGAAACTCTTGCCATATTTCGGTTGAATGAATATGGATGAACCTTGAAGATATTATACTAAAGAAAGACGCCTGTACTCCCAGCTACCCGGGAGGTCAGGGCAAGAAGATCTCAAGGCCAGGAGTCCCAAATCAGCCTGGGCAACAGAGTGAGACCCCATCTCTTAACAAAAAAGTTAGGAGTTAACCTAAGTTTTTGGTGTGTGCTCCTGGTTCCAGCTACTTGGAAGGCTGAGGTGGGAGGACTGCTTGACCCCAGGAGCGGAGAGCTCTGATGGCACCAGTGCACTCCAGCCTGGGTAACAGAGTGAGACCCTGTCTCTCTCTCTCTCTCTTTTTTTTTGACATGGAGTCTCGCTCGCTCTGTCGCCAGACTGAAGTGCAGTGGCACGATCTTGGCTCACGGCAACCTCCACCTCCCTCATTCAAGCGATTGTCCTGCCTCAGCCTCCTGAGTAGCTGGAACTACAGGTGCCTGCCACCACACTCAGCTAATTTTTGTATTTTTAGTAGACATGGGGTTTCACTCTGTCTCTGGTTGGCCAGGATGGTCTCGATCTCCTGACCTCCTGATCCGCCCGCCTCGGCCTCCCCAAGTGGAGACCCTGTCTCTTAAGAAAGAAACCTGTTGCAGAATAAAGACTGCGCAATCCCACTCACATGGGATCTATAACACAGGCAAACACATAGAAGCAGAGTGCTGGGCGCCGGGGCGGGTAGAGGGAGCGGCTGCTCAGCAGGTGTGACGTCTCAGTGACAGACAGCAGTGAACGGGCCGCAGAGCCCTGCTGCCCACTGGGCCCGTGATGGATGCTGTCCTGGACCTCAGATGTTTGTTAAGAGGGTGGCTGTCACGCTAAGCATTGCTCCAATTTTTTTTTTAAGACAGGGTCTGGCTGTGTCGCCCAGGCTGGAGTGTAATGGTGCGATCACAGCTCACTGCAGCCTGGATCTCCTGGGTTCAGGCCATTCGCCCACCTCAGCCTCCCAAGCAGCTGGGACCACAGGTGTGCGCCACCATGCCTGGCTACTGTTTTTCATTTTTTAGAGAGAGGGGGTTTCACCATGTTGCCCAGGCTTGTTATTAGAAAAACAACTCAGACGGCCCAGCTGTGTAGTGGCGTGTGCAGCACCTCTGCTTTTGTGGAAAGGTGGGAACCGCATGGGGTGCTCGAATCTGCAGAGGACGGCCTGAGGCGCATCTGACGGGCCTGCTTGTCTGTGGCACCCTGGATGCCTTTTGACTTTTGTACCTTGTGCCTCAGCGAACGATTCAAAAAGTAACACACCTGCTAAAGTCGGTGTGACTGGCTTCCTGAGAGCTGCCCACCACCCCTGGGGAGATGCAAAGCTTGGAGGAAAGACTGCTTTGGACCAAGCAGGTGTGGAGCTCGGCCTGGCCAGCGGGTCCCAGAGGTGTGGCCCCAGGATTGGCCTCGACCACAAGGACCTACCAGCTTCCACCGCTGCTCGGGGATGGCACTGATGTCCACCGGGTGGCGCTCGATCACGTTCAGGAAGCGGGCCTCGGGGACGGCGATGGCGCAGATCACGTGGATCCACCTGGCAGGGTGGGGGGTGGAGTCAGGGGCGCTTCTGAGGGCCTGCGCCGGCCACAGAGGGACCGCGCGTGATGTGGCTGTCGGCTGGGTCAGGGCCTGAGGACCTTCGGGGAGGTCAGGCATGTGTTCCTCTTCGGCCCCGACCACCCCATCCATGACACTGGGTGGTTACACAAAGGCGACGGCTGACCCCTGGGCACTGGGGTTACACCCCATGGAGCCTCAGCCCAGGGCGGGCTCCCGTCCAGTCCCCCAGTGCCCCAGGCCTGCGCCCGGCGCCACGCACCTCCTATCAGTGGTCATCTGCAGCGCGCCTCCTCTCAGGTTGCACAGGCAGCACTCCTGTGGAGACCAGACAGCGGCGGGTGAGTTCGGCTTGGGCGGGCTCCCCGAAACGCTGCGTGGGGCCCTGATCCGCCAACCGTCCCCAGCCCACGGTCCTTATATTTCAACCTAGCAGCCACCAAAGTGACAGCCAGAGTCCCTCAGGTTCTACCCGCTCAGGGCAGAGGTGAAGGAGGTGGAGGAACCAGGCCCACGGAGGGGAGGTTGCAGCCCAAAGTCACTGCCCAGAGCTGGAGTAGGGCCGGGCCCGGGCCTCTCAGAGCACCAACCCCGCCGCAGGGAGCGAGTTACCGCAGTCCAGGCGTGGGCCGCGCACCGGGAACACGTCCAGCCTTCGTTGACCAGCTCGGGACGGATGCCATAGCAACCTGGAAGATAGCGGGGCCAGCTCAGATCTAGGGAGCGGGTGAGACTTGGGGGGCCAAGTGAGACTTGGAAGGAGGTATGGGTAACTCGGGGGCCGGCGTCTGCATGTGGGGTGACAGGACCTCCAGACACAGCTGCAGCATTCAGGGTGTCTGCTGTTACCACCCTCTGAGAGTCACTCCAGGCCACAGCACGTGGAGTGAGAGAAAGGTCTGGAAGCTGCTTGTGTGGAAGGACCAGGGACGGGGAGCAGGGCCCCTGAGCTCCAGCTGGGTCTGCTGCGCTCGGCCTGGTGGTGTCTTGAGGGCCCCTCTTTGTCGGGGCTCTGCACCCCCGACAGTGGCTCCTCCTGCTGTGCCCAGAAAGGCCCAGGCCGCAAAGGCAACTCACTTCTGGACGTGGCCCTGGGTCTGGAAGTGGGGAGAGGGCCAGTGGGACTCCTGGGCCGCCAGGCAGCTCTGTTTTTAGCACTGGAGGAAACTGCTCTACCCGAGTCATGCCCCTAGTGCGACAGCAGGGGCTCCACCTGCCCCCAGGGCTCTGCCTCTGCTGGAGCCACTGCCCTGCAGTGTGGAAGGGGCTCTCTGCCAGGGCTGGTGGCCCAGACCTCACTGCCTCCAGAACAGCAGAGCGGGGGGCACGGCTGGGGGTGGGGGCATCTGTTGGGGTGACCCTGGCTGGGGTGGCCTGGCTGTGGCAGGTCTGGGGCCCTTAGTGACCCTTCCCCCAAGAAGCCCACCTGCCCGGGGCACGTGCCAAACCCAGGCCCAGCCAAGCAGAGTGAACAGCCTCCCAGCCAGGAGACACAGCGAGCCCCCAGGCCGACCGCTGCCAGGAGGAAACGGACAGAGAGGGATGGCTGCCGCCTCGGCCAGGGCACAGAAAATTAAACTTCTCCAGAAAGCCCTCCCCCTGCCCTGGAAGTCCATCTCCTGCCACCCTCTAGCGCCTGGGAAAGAGACAGACATCCATTTCCTTGTCTGCATCCACAGTTGAGCCTCAGGATTGGGGAGGGGTCCCTGAGAACAGAGATAAATCAGACATCCTGACCACGCTGCAATCTCACTTTGACCATCAGTTTCAACCCCGGACCCAAATCACAGGCGTAGCGGGCGCCTGAGCTCCTCCTGCTGCCTCCCAGGCCTTGGGGAGGACTCAGCAGAACTATCCAGAGGGCCAAAGAGGAGGGACCCTGTCCGGGCCAGGGTCAAAGGCAGGGATGTCTGCCCACAAAGGCTGCTTGGCAGAGAGAGTGACCGGCAGGGAACACCGCCTGGGGGAGGGGAGGCGAGGCGCGGGACTCCGGTCCTCCTGGGACGTGCCTGGCCCACTTCTCGCTGTGGCCCTAGGGTGAGCTTCCAGGCATCAGGGACAGGACACAGCAAGCCCAGGGCCCCTCAGAACAGAGGCTTTGTCCCCTCAGAGGCTGGCACCTGGGCCTGCATTGGCATCTTCCCGACCCTGGGGGAACAGAGGCCTGTCCTGCCTGGGAGTGGCGGTGGTCAACCAGCCCTTCCACAGCCACAGGCTTTCCCCTTCTCTAGATGGCGGGACTGCAGCCCAGCAGCCCCACGACGGGAAAGATGAGAAAGTCAGAAACTGCAGGAAGTCACTGGGGGAGGCCCCTGCCCTGGCCCTGAAAGAGCAGCCAGGGAGAGGGGCCAGCCTGGCCTCTGCAGGGGAGGATGGCGCCCCCACAGCACCCCACAGCACCCCACTGGAGACGCGGCTCCTCGGGCCCCCGGCGGCACTCACTGGCGTGGACCTGCAGGCAGCACTTGGCGCAGGCGATGAGGGGGCTGGTCCCGTCGTCGCCGATGTAGGAGTTGGCCGGCAGCGGCTCCGTGTTCTCGCCGCCGGAGGTGAAGCACATTTCGGGGATCAGCGGCCGTGTCTTCTGGCCGCTTCTGGAGGGCGGTGCGGCCGAGGAGCCCTCTCCGAGGGAGGCTGGGGGCGCCTCCTTCTCAGTCTGTAGGGTCTGCAGGGGAGAGGGGGCCTTCAGGGGATGGAGCTGTGTGGGGGATGGGTGGGCAGTGCAGACCTCTCTCAGGGCCCCGATGCCCTCTGGCTACAGGGCCTGCCTTGACGGAGGGGAGTCAGGAGATGCCTGACCCTGCTGAACCAGCTGAGGTGCTGAAACACCCCAGCTTGGCTGTGATGAACACGTTTTGAACGATCCTGCCAACCCCATTTTGCCCACCCTGAGCTAGGTAGGGCATTCTGTTCTGAGAGCTTGTGGTCTGAGACACCTGGCATCTCTGAAACCAGTTTTCTGAGAAACACGGCCCACTGGCCCATACATCCTGTACCTGCGACTGTGTAACTGCGTACCCCACATCCTGAGTGAAAAACAACTTTAAAGAGAATTTTGTTGTGAGGCACCCCCTCTTCCCCTAACCCGCTCCTTCTGCTTCTGTCATAATCTGCTTACCGCCCCCTGACCCTAAACTGATATAAAAGTGTTGACCGGCCTTTGTCCTGGGCCAAGAGGTTTGAGCTCTAGCTGACTCTCGGACGCTAGCCATTAACAGTGGACTCTCAACAAACTCAGAGCGTGGCGCTTCTGTTTAAACTTGCCTGGGTGTAACAGTGCCAAGGGCCACCTCGGCCCCTCTTCTCACTTCTCCAGAGAGCCAGAATCCCCAAACACTGTCTGGCCCTGTCCCCACCCCGCGAAGACCTTCCCATGAAAGTCGTATCAGACAGAGCTCAGGCCGCCTGCACGGCCCCCGGCGCTGGGGTGTGCTGACGGGCGCGTGATGAACGAGTCGCCACGCTCTGCCTGGCACGGGGAGTTAGGAAGACGCACGTCCGACGCAGCCTGCCCGGCCTCACAAAGGACAGCGAGTGCCTGCAGACGGTGTGGAGTGTCAGGCCTTGTTTGTCTCAGGGACCAGAGCGCTAAATCCAGCTCCCAGGTATGGTGCGGGCGGCTCTCAGCAGCAAGCCCCGAGACGGGCATGGCACCCTCACTGCCTCCGTCTACCCAGATGTGGCCGGAGCCCACGCCTGGGGGGTGAGGTCCCCGCCCAGGGCAGCTGTGCCAATGCAGAGCTTGCCTGCCCACCTGGCAGTAGGGGTAGAAGAGCGTGCAGATGGCGCAGTAGGGCTCCGTGCGTGCAGCCGCCGCATTGAACTTCCTCTCGGCCTGGAAGCCGGCTGCTCTGTTCTTCCACTGCAGGGACAGCAGGGGCCTCAAGGCCTCGGGGTCACTCACGTCCTCCTCCCCAGAGAAAGGGGATGCCTCTAGAAGCAGCGGGGGGAGGAAAGAGAGACACTTGAAGCCCCTAAAAACCCACCTGAGGAATCACCCCAACTGCCCAGGAAATGGGCCCGGGTCTACAGCCCAGCAGGCCCCTGGTCCATGGCTCCCCCCCACCCGCCTCCTGGCTGCCCCGTTCTCCGCAATGCCCATCAAGCTGGTACTGCAGCATCCCATCCCACCAACAAGAGGGGACACATCTGTCTCGGTTGACTGCCACCGAGGCCTCAGCCCCTAAACGTGGTTCCTCTGAATCCCTCCTCCAGCATCTGTTTCTCCCTGGACATCTGGAGCTGTCCACTCTGACACTCACTCGGGGCCTTCCTGGCCAAGGACCCACCCAACTCAGTGCCCAGCCCTGCCCCTGCTGCCCTGCACCTGTCCTGGGGTCTGAGTCTGTGTGGGGGCTTTGGGAGTGACCCAGCGATACTCAGGGACGCTGTCCTTCCTGTCGTGGGTGGGCACAGACTCCCTGAACCTAACGGGGTGCAGGAGGAGCGAGGCAGGGAGTCAGGAGGGCCCGTGACTGGGGCTGGGAAGCCAAGGCGTCCCATCCCGGGAAGAGCTTCGTGACAGGGACGCTCTCTGGTAAGGCAGGTCTGCTGCTGAGAAGTGGCAGCAGTCTCTCTCCCACCTGCCGCCTGTCCCCACTGGACTCTAATGGCCTCCACTGCCGGCTGCCGCACCCCAATCTCGCCATGTCCCCTCCCTGCATCTCCTGTGGACATAGGGGGGCTGTCCCCAGGAGAAGGGTACCCGTTTCTGTGGCCCAACCCTTAGCCCAACCTAAGGGAGAGCCTGGGATCCTGGGATCAGCCCAACTGTGATGCTGCCCCTGGTTCATCCAGAGGAGGGCAGGGCAGGCTCCCCGAAGTGGAGGCCCAGGACCCCCACGGCAGACTCAGGAACCCTTAGGCCAAAACTCCTCTGAAAACCCAGACCCAACAGCCCCACCAGCTGTGCCTGGGGAAGGCCCCAAGTGGCTCAAGGCCCAGGGGATGAGAACGGAGCCACCAGCACATCTGTCACTCATGACGCTAGGATGCCTGGGGTTCTGCAGCCATGATGGTCTCACCAAAGGGCCACGATGGGGTGTGGGGAGTGGGGGAGTCCCCGAGGCCCTGGAGGTACTTTCTGGAAGAATACACAGCTAGAAGGCAAGGCCCCTTCCCAAGGCAGCCCACAGGCCCCTGGTCACTCCTCTGTCCCCCTGCCGATTCCTCCACTCCTGGGAGCTCCCGCCCTGTGATCCCAGCGCTCCTAGAACCCTCCTTGCCCACCCCTCCAATTACACGCAGGATGAAAGATGTCAAGCAGGCCATTTTCATATTCTATGCGCATCCCCAACCAAAGGCTGAAGGAGGAGATGAAAAATGGGCTTAGCAGGATTTCTGCACACTAGACAGCGACTCTCGGCTGAGGGCTCCACAGAAGATTCCGTCTCCTTCCTCCCACACGAAGCCTGTTCACAGCCTTTTGTTCCAACCTCTCCAAGGCTCAGATGGCCCCTGCTCAGGCCTGGGAGGAATCTTCCGTGGGGAGGCACAAGCCCTGAACCCCCCATGGTGGGCAGCCCAGGCAGCAGGGGCATCTCCAACAGCAGCTGCCTCCCTGCATGACCACCTGACCAGGTGACGGCCTGTCCCAGGGAGGGTGACCACCTGTCAAGGTGACCTCTGCCCCGGGTGACCACCTATCAGAGGTGACAGCCTGCCCCAGGTGACCGCCTATCGAGGTGACCGCCTGCCCCGGGGTGACCGCCTATCAAGGTGACTGCCTGCCCTGGGTGACCACCTGTCCTGGAGTGACCGCCTGCCCTGGGTGACCACCTGTCCTGGAGTGACCACCTGCCCTGGGTGACCACCTATCGAGGTGACCGCCTGCCCTGGGTGACCACCTGTCCTGGAGTGACCACCTGCCCCAGGTGACCACCTATCGAGGTGACCGCCTGCCCTGGGTGACCACCTGTCCTGGAATGACCACCTGCCCTGGGTGACCACCTATCGAGGTGACCGCCTGCCCTGGGTGACCACCTGTCAGGGTGGCCAGGGTGGGTGAGGGGCTTTCCTCTGGTTGTGCAGCTGGAATACAGCGGACCTCTCCCTGCCCCTGAGGCAGCTGCAGTGCTTTTGAGGACAGACCTCTTTGCTGGCCGTGTCTAGCAACGGATGTGGCTGTGAGGATGTCTGCACAGGAAACAACGTCAGATGCTGGGAGGGGCTGCATGCTGACCCCGCCCAAGCTCTCAGGCCTCACCTGGTTATCCCAAACTCTGACCCCATTTCCATCACCTCCACCTGGGAGGGGTGGCCAGCACTTCCACCCCCACCCAACCCACAGCCAGCCCCCGACACTCGCACTGTCATGCTCTGTCCACAGTCTGGAGACTATGAGCAGCCATGGGCAAAGGGCAGGTCCCAGGCCGTGAGAGGGAGGAGCTGCGGCCTTGTGCACCTGCGAGCTGGCGGGGGCACCTGGCCAGGCCTGGAGGAGGGGGTGCTGCAGGAGCCAGGTCTGCAGGGAGCACACGGCCCAGGCCTGGGGATTCCAAGTCTCAGCTCTGTGAGCCTTCCTGACTGGACTTGCCGAGGCCCGGCCCCATTTTACAGGTAAGGTGGCACAACCACAGAAGGGCCTGAGATCAGCGGGGAAGACCTGGGGGAGGGGTGGGAAGAGGTCGAAGGGGAGCCGGGCCCCCCACAGCAGCAGAGCTTGGAGCAAGGCCGATGAGAGCCGACTTGGGGACCCCTACTCACCCTCGTCACTCGAGGCCTCCTGCTTGACCACCGACAGTGGGGACCGGGTGGGTGGCCGGCCCAAGGGATGGCGCCGGCTCTTCTTGATTTCCATCTTCAATTTGGAAAATGTGGATGGTGCCTGAAACACACAACAGGCTGCGGTAAGGACCAGGCTCCAGACCCCTGGGGGCTCCCTCCGAGCCAGACACAGGCTCAGTGAGCCCGAGGCCTGAGTCTCCTCCCCTGGGGTGATGGTCCCAGGAAAGGGCCACGAGGCACCTCTGTTCTGTAACTACAGACACCACACCTGCTCTGCAAGAAGAGCCGCAGTTCCCTGTGAGACCAGCAGACAGCCTCCTAGCCCCCTCCACCCCGCCTGCCCCCTCTGCCCGGCCTGCCCCCCTCCTCTCCCCCACCCCTCTCCTCCCCACCTGCCCCCGCTCCTCTCCCCAGCCCCCTTCGTCCCCACCTGGCCCTCTCCGGCCCGGGCTTTGCTCTCTGCGCGGCTGGCCCCACTGCTGGCTCCACCTTCCTCGAACCCTGTCAGCTCCATGGGGGAGGCCGGCTCCTTCCAGTTCGGGCCCTTCTGGGCAAAGTGCTCAAAGGCCTGTTGGCAGGACCCGTGTTCCTGGTTGAAGGCCGCCTTGCCGGCCCGAGGCACCACATACAGCATCGGGATGATGGGCCGAGGCTTGGCCTCTAGCTCCTCACTGGGCACCTCGGGGGGCACGACGTTGAGGGGCACTGGCAGGGGGCTCTCCTCCATGGCCGTGGGGCCCAGGCCCAGCAACGGGGGCTCCAATGGGGACGGCAGCCACAGTGCCTCCTCCGCGGGGAAGTGAGCGGGCGGCGGCAGCTGTGGGGGCAGTGGGCCGAAGCTCTTCTTCTTCCGCTCGCTCTTGGCCTTGGTTGGCCGAAGCCTGCCCCTCCCATCCTCTGTGGGGAGAGGAGAGGGCGGTCAGGGAGGAGAACCCCAGCTCAGCTGCCCGTCCCTTGCTCCCCAGAAATCCCCTAGCCTCGGCTGGGATGGTCGAGGGCCGCTTCCGGCCCGGAGAGGCCACGTGAACAGGGGTGGGCAGAACACAGGCTTGAGACCACCTCAGATCACCTCCGCGGCACCTGGCCAGGCACCCCCAGGGCCTAGGTCTCCCAGGAACACCAGCCTGGCAGCAGCTCTCGCCTGCCAAGGCCTGCGAGGACCTGCCAGGTGCTGCTCTAGGCACCTTCCAGGGTTACGGCAGGTGGGAGGTGGGTCCCCAAACCCAGCTCGGGGAGGCTGCTCTGTCCTCCCAGCTTCCACCTGGGTGGGCGGCACCAAGCGGTATTTCCCGGGGTGGGGGTGCAGGTGCAGGTGAGGGAGAAGCACTTTTTCTGTTTCCACATATCGAATGGTGTACATTTCTACTGTGGATGTGTAAACACTGTTGAAGGTTTTGCTTCTAACGAAGGTAAAACCGTGAACGATGCACAAAATCTTAATCAATGAACCCTGACCAAGTGGCCATGTGAGCGGATGGGCCTTCTGTGTGGAAATCCCTGGGGCTGCGCTGGGGAGATGTCCTGACAGGTGGCGGAGAGGGGTCAGGTGACACATCTTTGTGGCATTTTACTTGGGGGCCAGGACGGGTGTGCAGTAAATCAAAACTGGGATGGGCAGTCTGGCTGGCTAAATCACAGCCCCCAGCTCTCCCAGATGTGTGGATGTGGGACACGATGTGGCAGAGGGCACTCTGCGGGTGGGATTGAGTGAAGGACCCTGAGATGGGAGGGGATCCTGGATGATCCCAGAGGCCCCGTGTCCTCACAGGTCCTCACGAGAGGAGGCAGGAGGGTGAGAGTCCGAGAGAGGGTGGAAGGGGCTGCGCTGTGGCTGTGAAGGGGGAGGAAGGGGCCCTGAGCCAAGGGATGCAGGTACCTCTAGACGCTGGGAAAGGTTTTCACCCTGGAGCCCCAGGAGGGCCTGGCCCTGCACACAGCTCCACGTGAGCTCCACATGAGCCCAGCGGGGCTGTGTCAGGCTGTGGAAGCTCGTGCAGGGTGGATCCCTCTGAGGGCTGCTGCAGTCGGGGTGAGGTGTGGCATGGCACCTCAGAGCCCTGTCCCAAAGGAAGAGCAGCCTGGCCGCCCAGCTCACTGTGGACCCCGGAACACCCTGAGCCCTGGAGCCCTGGCGCCCTGCCTGCTCCCTCTGGAGAACGGGGACGGGGGCTCAGGCCCCCACCTGTGTGTCTCCACACCCCAGGGCTCCCGGGACATCCTGTAAGGAGGGACAGGGGCTGATATCCAAGGGATTCTTGGGCTGTGGGGCTTTCCGTGCTAAAACTGGAAGGTCTCAGGCAGACGAGGATGAACCAGTCACTGCGCTAACACTTCACCACCTCCACCTCCCCCCCCCCAGCAGGCTGGAAAAGGAAGGAAAAATCACGGAAAGGAAATTCATCCCTGCGCAGTAGACTGGTGACCAGGTGGCCCATCCTGGGGTCTGGTTTGGAGCACAGCGCCCCATCTCACCACTTGCTAAAAACCCACCACGAGCTGCCCCCGGTTCCACAGTCCGTGATGCCAGGAACAGTGGTAAACGCTGAGGACCTCAGGGACAGGGCTCCCAAGGGCCAGGGGTGACCACTTAACCCTTGACCCATGCTGACCCCAGGAAGGGTCAAGTGAGGACCCTCCCCCAGCAGACCCTGCAGGCAGGAGGAAGCCACACTGCCCCACCTTCTCCCACAAGGGGTCCCAGCCCACAGCCTACCCCAGGAGTGGAGGCAGCCCTGTCCTCCCTGCTCCAGCTCTCCTCCCCACACCCACCCCAGCTCCATCTGCAGGCTTCAGGGACCACCCACGGTGTCCTTGGCAGGCACACGCCCACCTGTTTCTCAAGAGAGACAAGTGAGCGGCCATACGGCAAAGGCAGCCCCGCCTCTGCCCTGGCCCCCACCCTGCTAGTCCTGAGCATTCTGGGGCACTGGCAGCACTGGCCGGGTTCCTTCCCCACCGCCACCCCTGGCAGGGCAGCCTGGAATGCTCCCAGGTCCCATCTGACCTTGCAGGGAGCACTGTCTTCCCTGCCACTGTTATCTGGCCCGGGGAGGTAAACAGTGGACGCGTGTGCTGCCGTGGGAAGAAACTTTCTCCCCAGCAGATGCCGGAGGGAGGCCGGGAGGGAGGCGTGGAGGTGTGGGGGGAGGGGCTGCCTCACCAGGGCGCCCTGGCCCACAGGAAGCTGGAGCAGCCCAGGCAGGCTGCAGACGCTGCACGCCTTACCCCGAGTGCGTGTCGGGAAAGCCACTGTCCCACGTGTGTAAAAGGCACTTGAGGACAAACAGCTTTGTTCCCCGAAGGAAATCCAATGTTTCTTCGTCCATGACAGCGCCCACCCGGCCTCACCCAGGACAGCAGATCCGATCTGCCTTCCACACCGCAGGCGGCACTGCCCACCCAGGCTCATGGAGGACTGGGACTCAGCCCCTATGCCGCTGGGCTGGCTTCCCAAGCCACGGCTGCCCCAGTTGGTTCATCTTCAGGGACAGTGGCTGGTGTGGGGTCTGGCCCAGGAGGCCCCCAGCTGGGGCACGGATGTCTTGGGAGAGGAAGGAAGATTCCAGGACACAGCTCACGGCTTCCGGCTGCGGGGCTGCTCAGCGCACACACGAAGTGCGGAAGGAGGCCAGGAGGAAACGTCCGTCAGAGCCCCGCCCGGCACCCCACCCACCCCTCACACACAACAGGCCACTGCACGCACAGGGGCTGTGGGGCCAGGGACGCTAAGCGGGCTGTCTGCACATGGCACCACAGAAGGTGTCTGCTCGGAGGGTCCTTGGGGAGTCCCCGCCTGTCTAAGGAGCTGGTATCCTCCCACCACCACGGGGCCTCCTGAGAGCTGAGCGGCAGCTGGTGCCACCGCCCCAGGCCCTGGTTCTGCTCGGGAGGCGAGGATGGGTGGGAGCCGAGGCCCCTGAGGCCCCCGAGGCCCCCCGGGGGTTGTCCTCTCACCAAGGGCCACGCTGCAGGGCTCTCTCCCGCCTTCTCCAAGGATGGGGTTGGTCCCAAGTCCCGCTTCCCCACAGCCCTCCCTGCTTGGGTGCCTGGTTCCGTCTCCCGGAGGGACCCGTCAAGGGAGACAAAGCAGGAGGTGATTTGAGCCCCGGGCGCCCGGCGGACCGCCCCATCCCTGCCTGCAGCCAGCGGCGAATGACAACGCCGACAGCCTCAACCCGTTCCACACACAGCCCGTGCCTGCTGCTGCCCTGCATTTTCAAACTTGCAAGAAAAGTTTCCAGGCCTCTCTCTATCGGCTCCCAGGCTCTGTGAGGCCAGGGCAGGCGCATAGGGACCTTTTAGAAGAAGACACTCAAGGCCAGGACGGACAGGCGGAAAGATGGCCACACACTCCGCAGCAGCGCCTTGGGGCTCTGTCCTTGCATTCCACAGGGACCTTGGCCCTCCCCTCACCTGCCTGGCCTGAGGAAGGGGAGACGGGTGAGGGGCTTCAGAACGGAGCAGGGACTATTGAACAGACAGGCTGGGGGTGCACCTAGGCCCCCAAGGGCAGCCGGCGGACGCCCTGCTCACACTCTTTTTGGGGAAGAGGGAAGCTGTCACAACGCAACCCCCACCATCGGGGCTCACCAGCCTGCCTGGTTGCAGGACCACACCTCCCCAGCACCAGGGTTTCCACCAGAGCCTCCAGCAAACCCCAAGACAGGTCCCTGCGGAGGGCGGGAAACACCCATTTCCAAGGACACGGCTCCGTTCCTGCTCCAAGGCTGCTGAGATCAACCACCAGCTGCGGCCTGGTTTAGGGACCCCTCCCCCACGTTTCATGCCTGGCCGCCATGCCTGGGCCAACCCAGTCCCAGTCTCAGGGGCTCTCTGGCCACCCCCTCCAGCACCTCCGTCCTCCCATGCTAAGCCTGCAGCTGGACGTGCCTGACGGCGCCGGAGGCCCGGCTGAATGTGCTGGGGGTCCCAGGTGGAGCTTGGCACTGGGGTGCCCTGGAGACATGGCAGCCTTTACCGTCCCTGTCCTACAGCCAGTCACCAGCCACGCGGGCTTCCCTGAGAGTGGTGCTCCAGCGCGAGGGAAGGGAAGGGCGGGGGCTGTCTGCTGTACTCACCACTGCCTCTCCCCACTCTGGGAGGCAGGACAGCACTGTGCCAGCTCTCCTGGGTCGCCGTCCTGGCTCTACCCCCAGACCCTGCGTGTCCTGCACTGCAGGCCTTCTCCCAGGAGGCGGGGTCTCCCCTTGGGCTCAGGAGAGGTGGACGAGGCTGCCTTCCTGCCTTCTGGTGGCCCCTGAGGTCAGGGCTGACTGGTGGGGCTGCTGGCCCCTCTTCGGGCTAGGCAACAGGGCGGCCGCTCTTTCCAGATCTCGAAGCAGCCAGTGAGAATGGAGTAGGGGCACAGGTGGCCACTGGGAAGCAGCCTCCCAACCGCCATCCAGGCCCCTCCCTTCCGAGGGGCTTGCTCCGAGACCGCTGATGCCTCTCTCCAGGCACCAACAGCTGCCGACCCTCCCGGCTGGTTCCATATAAAAACACAAACCCCACACCCCACTGCTAGGCCCTGAAAGCTCCCTCGGCATCACAGCTTTTAGGGGCCTGAAACTGGCATTCAAGGATCAGAAACCACTTGAGGAAATCCTTCCCGCACCCCCGTCTCTGACTGTGAGGAGGCATTCATGTGAGGCTCTCCCGAGCTGCATCTCCTGTCCAAAGACTCCCAGGAAAAGGGCTGTGTCCAAGAAACGCCCACCCCTGCCAGATCCGGTCCTTCTCAGGAAGGAGTCTCTATCGTGGAATAGAGATAGGGCTGTCCAGGTCAGCGGGGCAGCACCAGCCCTGAGCCCTCCCTGGGCAGAGACCCTGACGTGGCACCAAGGTGGCCCCTAACCCTCCATGCCGGTCCCTGGCCTTTCTGTGGGGGCTGATGCCCTTCAGAGGCCCGTGGAAGGCACAGGCTGCAGAGATGCCCCAGGCCCAGCCTCCTGCCACTGTGACCACCGCGTGAGGTGCGTGGATCCCCGGGGACCTCAGGTGAGGCCGAGTCGACCTGTACACCTTTAAGGAGAACGAAGAGTGACCAGTGCAGGGCTCTGTCTACACAGGGCATTGCCTTCCCCAAGTCCTCCCCTGCGCGGCTTAGGCTTCTCTCCAGCAGGCAAGTTTCCCTGTCGGCGGGGGAGTGCCCCCCGTCCAGGCAGGCCCACGCACGGGGAGGGGAGAGCAGAGGAGAGCCAGGACCCAGTGGTTCAGCACCTCCCTGAACCTGAGACTCAGAGGCCAAGGCCACGGTGAGGCCCAAGTGAGGGCAGGTCACGCCGGGACTGGGGAGGCACGGCTATCTTTAGGCGGTGGGCTTGGGCAGATTCACAGATCAGTCAGTACATGAACGAAGAGAGAGCCGGGCACAGTGGCTCATGCTGGCAATCCCAGCCCTTTGGGAGGCTGAGGTGGAGCCCAGGAGGTCGAGCTCCCAGATGGAAGGAGTTACAATGAGGTCCTCGGGCTGTGTTGGTGTCCTGAGGAAGGGGGAGTCCGGCAGACACGCTCCAGGAGAGCACCGTGGGAACGCGAGCGTGCCGCCTCCAAGCCCAGGACAGCTGCCGGGGACAGATCCTCCTGGGTCCTCAGAATGGGCCAGCCTGGCTGACATGTGGACCGTGAATGTCCGGCCTCCACAGGCGGTGAAGACTGTACATTTCAGCCGCCCCGTCTGTGGGCTTTAAACAAACAGAGCACAGCCTATGAGAGCCCCTGTGCCACGCAAGCTCGTGTCCGAGAGCCACAGGGTGGGGAGCAGCGGCCCCCCACGCTCATGCCTGCAGGGCAGACGAGGGCGTCGAAGGCGCTGCTTCCCTGTCCCTCTCCGTGGATTTGGTTGGTTGGCTTGCCTGTCCCCACGTCTGCACAGTCCTAGTACCCCCCAGCAAAGGTTTCTCTAGGAAACGTGCCCTGAGGGCAGCTCTGGGTGTGCAGTTTGCAAACGCTCCGCTTCGCCAGATGAGGCCAGGTCTCACTCCAACGCAGCTGGACTCAGCCAGGTCCCAGGCAGCGGGGGACTGCGCTGCCCACTGCACTGGCTCCTGGTGCCGGGCACGGTGGGTGTTTCCACCGCTGGTGTTCCAGTGAGCCGTCGGCAGCGTCTCCCCCTCGCTTCCCAGAGCAGGCTGCGCTCATCATCCTGCCCCTGGCCACTTCCTCGGGGAGCCGAGCTCCTCCTGATCCTCAGGCCTTCTCATCTGCTCTTGGTGGTGACGGAATGGCAGGGACCTTCTCTCCCCGTCAGCTTGCCTTCTCACTTTCTTAAAGGTCTGTCTTTGGATAAACAGCAGTGTATCTGAGAGTCACTGAATTTGTCAATCTTCATCTTTCTGGTTTGTGCTCTTTAATAAAGCATCACTTAGCCTTGGGTTATAGATGCTTTCCTGCTTTGTGTTTACAGGCTGCCAGTTCTCTTTCGCACACAAATTCCTAGGCGTGTGGCAGGCAGAGGAGCGGCCCCAAAGGCGCCTGCATCCTCAGCCCTAGAACCTGTGATGTCCCTCCCGCGGCAGAAGGAACACTCAGGTGGGGCTGAGTGAAGGCCCCGGCACGGGAGAGCATCCTGGGTGACCGGGGGCCCAGGCTCCTCCCAGGGTCCTCACGAGAGGAGGGAGGAGGGTGAGCAGCAGAGAGGCTGGGAGAGGCTGCGCTGTGGCTGTGAAGGGGAGGAGGGGCAGCGAGCTGAGGGACGTGGGCGCCTCTGGACGCTGAGAAAGGCGGGAAACAGGCTCTCCCGGGAGCCCCAGGAGGAAACCGCCTGCCCGCGGCCTGATTTCAGCCCAATGAGGCCTGCGTCACACTTCTCACCTCCAGAGCTGTGAGAGAATGGGCGGGTGCTGTTTTACGCCACCAAGGTCGTGTTGGTTCACGTCAGTGGCCACAGGGCGCTCACAGAGGCTGCGGTGTGGACAGTGGGAGGGAAAGGCCTCCAGGTCTCACAGCACACCCGCTGCTCCAGGATTCCTACTCCTACACCCTTGACCTGTCATCTTCGCTCGGGTCCTGCAGCTCTGTGGGAAGCCCGGCTTTTGGGAGGGTGGCCCTGGCCTCTTGGTAGGCCCTGGGTTTTTATCCACCTGCACCGAAACCAGCGAACGCTGCTGGAATCCCGAATGCGGCTGCACTGAACCTGCGGAGAACTCGGGGGCAGCTGCCATCTGTCTGCTCAGGGACGCTCCTGACACCTGGTACCTCCTTCTGTTTATTTAGCAATTCCTTCTTATTTCTAAAGCAAGTGTCTCATTTTCTCTGTAAAGATCATTTCTCATTAGGTATATTCCCAGACCTGTCTTCCTGGTTGCCGGCATCACAAGGGGTGTATCTTTGGGGGCCTTGTTTGCTGTGAGAGGCTCACCTGTGAGGAGCAAGATCGGGTTTCTGTGCCTGTGGCTCGTCTCCGGCCACTCCGCTTGATCCCCGAGTCACCGTGCGGCTCCACCTGAAGACCGGCTGCTTCTCGTGGAGAAGCGTGGCTGTGTGCAGACCGCGCCGCGGCGGCTGCCCTCTTCCTTCCTACCCACGACGCCTGTCCTTTCCTCGTCTTGGCTCTCTCGGCCGGCAGGCCCTCCCAAGGCGTGCTGAACACACATGGGGCCCACTTGGCACGCTGTTCCCTGCCCTGTGGCTCTCAGAACCGAGTCGGCAGCTCGTCGGGGGCACACTCACCCCTGGCCTCTGTTCTCTCTCCCGGGGACACTCGCTTTCCTCACCTCAGGGATGCTGCCGCTGCCCAACTGTGACCCTCAATACCAGCCCCGTGCACCCGGGAGGGCAGGGACGTGCCTGCCTCCGGGAGTACCACGCGGGCTGTGACCCCATCGTTACAGGTCAGGTGCCCCATGGCTGCCCCTGGCGGGTGGGAGGGACCCACACCCGCTGAGGGCACCACGTCTGGGCCTCTTGCCACATTCTGACAACATTCACCTTGGACACCAGCATGTCCTGGAGACCTGACGCCTCAGAGGTGGACCACGTCGTGCTGGGCTCATACGGAAACTGAGGACCAGGACCCCTTGGTGAATGTGGCCCCTATGACCTGGGCCTGAGGCGTCACGGCCGGGGGCAGCCCTGGGGGGAGGCGGGCTGGCAGGCACATCCCACACACTCCCTGCCCGGTGCCCAGAAAGGGTGGGAGAGGGAAGGCTCCCCACTGGGAGCAGCCACTTTGTGCAGACTCCCAGAAGCTAAAGCTCTAAACTGAGAAGACAAAACCAGTCACCAGAAATAACATGCTGTCAACCCAGATCAGGAACCTTTACCAGGAACCTGGACCGAGCCGGCTGCAGCCACAGGGTCCCTGAAGAGAGGGGATGCTCTGAGACGGCCCCCCAGCCCCGCACTCCTTCACAAATGCTGCTTCACATTCCCCGGGGGAGCGGGGAGGCCCGAGGGAGGTGGGAGACCTGCTCACCTCCCGGGAGCCGCAGCTCAGTCAGAGTCGCCCTCTGCTCAGGGGCAGCCAAGGCCACTGCAGGCGTGTTCCAGCATCTGGGCCACACGCAGAATCCTAGTCTGTTTTTTTGGGGTGTGTGTGTGTGTGTGTGTGTGTGTGTGTGTATCTGGGGGGTATGTGTTTGGGGGTGTGTGTGTGTTTGGGGTGTGTTTAGGGGGTGTGTGTTTAGGGGGTGTATGTGTGTTTCGGGGGTGTGTGTGTTTGGGTGTGTGTGTGTATGTGTGTGTGTGTGACTGGGTCTTGCTCTGGCACCCAGGCTGGAGTGCAGAGGTGCACACATGACCCACCACAGCCTCACCCTCCCACCTCAGCTCCTGAGTAGCTGGGAATATAGGTGCAGCCCTTGAGATGCATGGGAGTCCCCAGCTCACACTTTGCTGCTCTGACCTGTGCCCACACCCCAGGGCCTGCCAGGGACTCTTCTGTGCCCCGAGTCCAGGATCTGCTCCCAGGGCAGGCGTGGGCCAAGAGGATGGTGCATTCTGCGTGCCATGATCCCAGGGTACAGCGGGGAGGCCCCAGTCCCTGCACACCAGCCCCAAGTGAGGGGTTGAGTCTGAGGTGTACAGGCGTGGCTGAGCTGGGACTTCTTAGAAATAAGAAAGAGAGGGGCTGAGAAAGGAAGACGGAGAAGGGGCGCAGCGGGTGAACCTGCAGCTGAGCGGCCAGGGCCTCGCACCGGCTCCCCGGGACCTCCAGGGCCTTTCCAGCAAGGAAGCAAACCTGATTAATTTTTTTTTAAATTGTAAGTAGAGACAGGGTCTTCCTGTGTTACACTGGCTGGTTTCAAACTTCTGGACTCAAGTGATCCTCCCGCCTTGGCCTCCCGAAGTGCTAGGATTACAGGTGGGAGCCACTGCGCCCAGACTCATAACTGTTCTTCTTGATTCTGGGGGAGGAGGCACTTATGATGGCTCCACCCCATAGTGTCTACTTTCATGAGATGCCCTGCCCTGGCAAGAAAGCCACTGAATCGGATTCTTACAAGCACGGCCTCTGGCTGCAGCAGGCACTGGCTCCTTCCAGGAGATATCCAGTGAGTGTGGGAAGGCAGCGGTGCCAGGCCCGGCCCCTCGGGGACTAACCTTCTGCGCCCTCGGCCTCCCGACCATGTGGCAGTGACTGCGGCTCCTCTTCCTCCTCCTCGGGGTCGGCCTCTGGCCCGGCCTCCTCCTTCACGCTGCCCCCGGCCTCCTCCAGGAGTGCCCCAGCCGCACCCTCCCCTGGGGACTTGGGGTCTTCGGGCTTGGGCTTCTTGGGCTGGCTCCGTTTCCGGTGAGACCTGGAGAGGGAAGTTTATCAGGCAGGAGGGGAGACCAGGGAGGGAAGGGCCCCTGGTCTGTGCACTCCGTCTGGCAGCACGCAGCCCCCGCCCACCCCAGAAGAGTGCCCACCAGCAGGGAGCCTCCCAGCTGCAGGCCGGGGGCGAGAGGAACCCTGGTGGGGTTCCGCTCTCGGGGGGCAGGAGCTGTGTGGGAGGAGAGGCCGAAGGGAGACGGGCCAATGGACGCGGTGGGGACGGTGTCAAGCGGGGGACGCTGATGACAGCTGGAGATGGGAAGCCGACTGACACCAGGTGGGATGACGGGCGGGACGGGGCGGCAGGAGCCGCGTGTGCCGTGGGACACAGACACGGAGTGTGAGCTCCGCAGGAAACAGCGCTCATGGAAAATGCCTAGACGACAAACGAACGAGAAGGACACTTACGACAGCCCCGGCCTTTTGGTCTCTTTCTTCCTTTCTAGACTTGGTTTCCTCTCCTCCTCAGTCTTTTTCCAGTGTCTGCTTTCTTTCAGACTAATTTGTCTAGAATGTAAATTTCAGGGGGTTTTTCTCTAGGACTTCTGCTCAACTCCCCAGGACACCTGGTCCTGGGCACCTGGCTCTGTCCCCGACTCCCTAGGTCCTCTCTCTGCAGCCCTGGAAATGCATGGGAGCCCCCAGCTCACACTTCGCTGCTCTGACCTGTGCCCACGCCCCAGGGCCTGCCAGGGCCTCTTCTGTGCCCCGAGCCCAGGATCTGCTCCCAGGGCAGGCGTGGGCCGAGGATGGTGCATTCTGCGTGCCCAGCCTGGGCACCATGATCCCGGGGTACAGCAGGGAGGCCCCAGTCCCTGCACACCAGCCCCAAGTGAGGGGTTGAGCCTGAGGTGTACAGGCGTGGCTGAGCTGGGACTTCTTAGAAATAAGAGAGGGGCTGAGAAAGGAAGGAGGAGAAGGGGCGCAGCGGGTGAACCTGCAGCTGAGCGGCCAGGGCCTCGCACCAGCTCTCCCAGGACCTCCAGGGCCTTTCCAGCAAGGAAGCAAAAGCTTTTTGCAGATGGGGTGGGGGTGGCTCCTGGGGAGCTCAGGCAGAAGCCAGGACTGCGGAGAAGCCGAGGGCACCTCCTGAGGGCAGGTGATGTCGCATCTCCTCCAGGCCCACCCCCGGGCTGCCCCACGCTCTGGCCTGACCAGGGCCCTCCCTAGGCCATGAGCTCAAGGCCACACAGCCCAGCTCCCCAGCAGCCTTTCTCCCCTTCCCCACTTGAGATCCAGCCACATCAAGCCCGCCGGCCGCCAAGCAGAGCTGGGAGTGCCAGCGCTTCCGGGACAATTGCCAATGCCAGCTGCGGCTTCCAGGCCCTTCCTGTGTCTCCTGCCCCCATGAGTTCAGACTCGGACACCTCAATCCCACAGGGGTCCCTGTGGCAGCTGCCCCTCCGAGGACCAAGTGGTCAGCAAGGTGGGGCAGGCTCATCTGACGGGGTGGCGTGGGCCCACCAGCAGGGCTTCTGTCACCGGGGCCAGCTTGTCACTGCCTGGGCCAGACTGTCACATGGGCCGGCAGCAGCCATGCTCCGTCAGGACACGTGGACCTGATCCCTGCCCACTGCTGCTCCCTGTGCTCCATGCTGGCTTCTGGGGCGCCTCCTCCAGGAAGCCTTCCTAGAACAGCAGTCACTGCTGGCCCTCCTTGCTCCTCAACTGCCTAACTTGCTAGAATCAGTGCTCCCGATGTCTGCGGCATGGCCCACCACGATGACTCAAGGCAGCAAGCGGGTGGACCGGAGGCATGGCATCACACAGCATGGTGCACACGAGGTCGCTGCGGGGCGGCCGGGAGGAGGCGGGAGGCAGGCAGGGGCGGGCGTGGGGCCAGAGTCACTAACACAGGGAGCAGGAGGTGGGTGGGGGACACGGGGGCTGCCCCTGCCCTCCAGAGAACGTTCTCCACCACAGCAGCCCGAGGACGGCTCTGGGCAGGCAGCCTCAGCCTCCACTCGGGGGCTGGGGAAAGGCTGGGTGCCTGCTGCACATGGAGACAGCGGGCTCAGGAGAGGGAGCTTCAGAGTGGCGCTGGGGTGCAACTGGCTCTTGTCACCCCTGTCATCCCGAGGTGGGTTGCCCTCCTGGTCTGGGAATGCCCCAGGGCTGTAGGGCCGGGATGCCACAGTGGGGCTGCCCTGGTCCTAGACAGCACCAGCAGAAGGGCACCCCCCACTCCACTCACCTGGCTCCGCAGCCCCTTCTCCCACCCACTGCAGTCCCTCCCTCCACCCCCACCCTGAAAACCCGAAGGAGAGGTCGGTTCTGACCATGGCCCTCCCCTCCTACAGCCAACCAGGGGCACCCCTACGGTCCTCAAGCCTTACTGTGCCTGCCCCAGAGGGCCCCCAGCCTGTCCTGGTGCCCAACGCCTACTGGGCTCAGGGCTCTGGGGCCTCATCCCTGCAGCCCAGCCCTTCCCTACCTATAGCAGTGCCAGGCTGAGACCCCCAGGCTCCACGCTGCATGGAACTGGGGGGAACTCAATGCACAGCAGCAAGGGGAGCACGGCCCACGGCAGAGGGGCGTCTATCACCTGGGGCATCTCTGGGGTCCCAAGAGCACGGCTCTTCCCGACCCTGACGCCTTCATCCCCCTTCGTGTCTCTGCAGCCGATGATGCTTGTTTCTGGATCTGGCCCCTGGCACAGGCACGGAGGCTGTGGCCAACCTCACCAGCCTCCACGACCGTCCCCTTGTCTCTCTGCACCTGCCACCATCTTCCATTGCAGCCAGATTCCACATTTGCGCTTTTATGCCCCATAAACATCGTGCATTCATGAGCTGCACAGCAACTTGGGCTGCATTCCCCGCCCGCCCTTCCTGGGGTCTGGAACTGGCCTCCTGCTTTGGATGCTTAGCTTCCTTGGTATCTCTGAGCTCCCTGCCATTGCTCTTAAACTCCTGCTGTGGCCTCCTATGCAGGGTGCCCCCCACTCCCCGGAGACACCCCTGGGGGGTCTTGGTTCCTTCTCCCATTATCTTGAGACTCCCTTTGACTCTCCTGGGTTAGATCTTGTTTCCTCAGTCCCATGGCTTTCTTGGTTTACATCCTTGTTTACCTGAAGCACATTCTGCAGCAGCTTCCTGAGAAAGGAGGTGGAATCCCAGACTCTGCATGTCTAAAAAGATCCTTATTCTCACACGGTTCTTGGCAATTTGGCTAGGTAAAGGATTTGGGGAGAATTATTCCTCTCTTGACTTTTGAAAGCCTTGTTCCTTTGTCTTTTAGCTTGAGGCGTTATGACCGTAAATCCAGGGCTAACAGGGTCTCTTGTTCTTTGATTTTTTTGGCAGACAGGGTCTTGCTACGTTGCCCAGGCTGACCTCAAACTCCTGGCCTCAAGTGACCTTCCTGCCTTGGCCTCCCACGGTGCTGGGATCATGGTATGCGCCACCTCGCCCCGCCCTAGTCTGCTGAGTTGATGTGATCTGTGTGCTCCAGAAGCTTTCAGGGTCTTTGTTTCATCCCGGAGTTGTGAAATTTCACAGGGATGCACTGTGCTTTGGGTAATTTCCATCCTGGGGTAGACTTTTTAACCTGGAAATGCAAAGTCTTTGGGTCCTGGGACACTTTTCTGAAGCTCCTGTCAGGGACTGGATTTCCTGGACGTCCTGATCCTTCCGATCTTCCAGCTCTTTCTGTCTGTGCTGTGGAAGGGGCTTCCTCAAGCACCCCCCCCCGTCCACAGGGGGCCTTCTCTCTTCTCTGGATGGTTAACAGCTGAGCCACTTGTCCCCTGAACGTTTCTTCTTCATAGTGACGGCGGAGTCCCAGCACCGCTCCAGGGCCCTGGATTCACTGCATTCTCTTTCTGTAGAGCTCTGCCTTTGCCGTGCAGGCCCTGCCTTTGTCACAGGAGCAAAGCCTCCAATGTGTGGGGCCCCCTGGCCTTTTGTCCTTCTGTGCATGGTGCTGAGCCATGTGTGAGCTGGGGCTGGTGAAGGCAGTGGCGGGGACTGGTGAGGGCAGGAGCCTGTGACTCTGGGGGAACCCCAGGATCAGCATCTGTGGCTTCGCTCCACTGGGCCCCTTTGTTCTCTGGGAGAGGACCCCGGCTCCTCTCTTGTCTCTTCTGGCCTTGGGGGTGGGGGAGACTGTCAGCCAGGCCCCATTGCCCACCCCAGAAAGGCACTTCCCTCTGCCCAGAGCCCCCCACCATTTTCTGCCAGTTCCCACCACACCCCCGAGCCCCACCAGGAGCTGCCCACGTCTGCCCGCTGTGTCTTGGTACGGCCCAGCCGCTCCCTGCTGGCTGTGCTCCCAGTTGCTGGCCCGTGGCGTCTCCTGCCCACTCTTCCCTTCTTTTCAAAGCCTGCAGATGTGCTCAGCTGCCACTAGCCCCTCTCCTGCTCTCTGTACTTCACTCCCTGGTGTTTCAGGAGAGAGTGGAGATAAACAGGCACTTAGCCTGCCAGGCTTCACTGGACACCCCAGGCTCATTCCTGCGAGCCCAATGTCGGAGGTAGTCCAGATAACTGCACAAGGGGCAAGCAGGTGTCCTTCGCAGCTTGCACGGCGGGAGGAGGGGTGGACGGCCTCCAGCGTCGTCACCAAGTAACACTGGGCACCTGCAGCACCCAGGGTGGGACCAGCAGCTCTCAGTGCTGCGCTGGCTCAGGGCTTCTCACAGGGCAGGGCGGACGGGGGCTGCCCCAGCCTTGGTCCCAGGCTTAGAGGCCGCTGTGAGGGCAGCCCCAGACTGAGCCCTCAGACCCAGCCCTCCACCCCTGCCCACTGACCCAGTGCTCCCCGCCCCAAGACTAGACCCTGTGCTAAGGAACTGCACCTTTGGGAAACTGAAGGGATGCTCTAGGAAAGAGACAGGAGACAGCGAGTGAGTCCCTGAGGCTGCACGTGCGCTGCAGGGGCCAGTGGGCCGCTGTGCTCATGAGGTTCTGTCTTCAAGGGCTGAGGTCCCTGTTGGCAGGGAGGGCTCAGGATTGCAGCCCAGGTGTGGCAGCCCCGGTGGGGAGTTGGGGCCAGGGGCGTGGTGGTGTCCTGCACTGGCTCGGGGGCGACAGGCCAAGGCAGAACAGAGCCGTGCCAGGCAACACGGAGCTCAGAGGGGAGGGGGAGACAAGGCCTGGCCCGGCGGGCTCACAGGGCAGCAGTGGGCAGGGAGGCTGTGGTGAGACGGGTGCACAGATGACCTGCTGGGAGCGTGCACCTGCTGGAGCATGTGTACGTGGCGCTTATCGCGTGGAAGGACCCTGCATGGACGAGCGTGGCGTGGGTGCCAGAGAGCACTGAGAGGGCTCCAGCCAAGGCAGCGCACCAGAACGCACAGCGCCACCAGGAGCCAAGCTGCAGTATAAGGCGACCCATTCATCGGGGAAGAATACAGACTCTAACGCTCGCCCAACAAGACTTAGCTCCGGAAGAGACCTATGTAAGGTGGTGAGGTGGGAGCAGACTGTGTCCTCTGAGCTCAAGCAGTTGTGCCGAACCATCCGCACCCCATGGGGACCTGGTGAACACGTGGGGGCCCTCCCAAAGCCACGCCGAGGGCAGGGAACGCTGGACCCCACTGGGGCAAGAGCATGGCACCCACCCTGATGCCATCCCTCGGGAACACTGGGTGATGTCTGGGGACATCTGTGGTTGTCACAACTGGGGATGCTCCTGGCATGGAGTGTGTGGACGCCAGTGATGCTCAGCACCCCGCAGGGCCCAGGACGCCCCCTCTGACCCCCGCCAGAGATGGATCCAGCCTGTGTCCACAAGCCCCTCATCCGGGAGACAGAGCCAGTCTACTGTGTCTGTCCACCGAGCCAGAGCCACAGATGCTCGGACAGGGCCACCCTGGCCCCAGGACACGCCCTCAGGGAGGGAGCCTGGCTCAGGGGAGAAGGCGAGCCCTGCGGACAGGGTCCTGAGGTTGAGGGGTCAGTGCAGAGGTCCTTCTGAGAACCAGCCACCTCACTGGCGGAGGGAGAGAAGTAGGCTTGGGCTTTGAAACGTGAGTCACCCATCCGCCTCTCCAGAGAAAAGCACCCCCATGACTTAAAAAAAAGGCAAAAGCAAAAAAAAAAAATCAGCCTTGTTTTACATACTGAACGCTTTAAAGAAAATTACATCCTTGGGAAGCTGACTTCATTTGTTATTCAGGTTCGCTGCTGGGTGAAGGCAGCCCCCAGGATGGTGGTGCGGGCGGGGACAGGAGGGGGGCTCCTGGGAGGAGCAGGTCGTGACTAGGAGCGAGGGGGTGGCCGGGGCAAGGAGGCCAGGCTGTGCAGGGACCGGTTCTCGGGGGGTCCACTTCCTGTGTGCAAAGACGGTTCCTCACAGCAGTGTGCACAGGAGACGCACAGTGACTTCTGTGCCTCCTCCTGGCAGGCAATTTAGATGGCCTCCAGTCCCATTTCACTCCGGGAACACAGCGCCTGTTTATTGGCAATCTGCTCTGTTGACCAATTAGCCTGAGCCACAATCAATTAACCATTATGCAAATAGCACGTCCAGCCTGGCCTGGGAGCTGGGCTGCACGCGCTCTGCCGGGTGGGGGCACCTGCGGCAGCCTCGGCAGGAAGCAGCTCTTCATGAGGAGCGCAGGAGGCAGGAAACCAGAAGGCGGATAACAGGAGCGGGAGAGGCAGATTCACCTTGGGGGGCTGTCGGGGGCGGCGGTGTAAACACTCAGGGCGGCGGGAACATTCCCCGAGAGAGGCTGCAGGGTGGGGAAGACAAAGGAGGCCGAGGCCCAGACCGCCCAGGAGTCCCAGACTCACAGAGAGATGGACATGTTGAAAAAGGCGGCGCCCGACTAGGGGAGAAGGTTCTGGACCAGCAGTGACTTTTCAGAAACCAGTTCTGGGGTCTGTTTCTGCAGAGCGTGGTGGGGGCCAAGGTAGGGGTTCCACTCAACAAGGCTGAGCTGCCCCCAACCTCGGTGCTCAGTGGCTGGGTCTCCAGTGGGCACCGTCCGTGGCCAGCTGGGACAGGATCAGGCCAGCAGTGACTGGATGGCTGCAGAGGGAAGGTCACTGCTCAAAGGGAAGGGGAGGTCGCCCCCACACCAGGGCCACCACGGTTGGCCGAAGACCAGCCCTGCCAGCAGCCCGTCTGGGTACAGCCCACAAGCCAGGGACAGTGTTTACGTGTTTTTTTTCCTGAATATACAAGGTCTTGCTCTGTCCTTCAGGCTGGAGTGCTGCGGTGCAATGCTGGCTCACTGCAGCCTCCACCTCCCGGGCTCCAGTGATCCTCCCGACTCAGCCTCCTGAGTAGCTGGGACCACAGGAGGACACCACCACACCAGGCCAATTTTTAAATTTTCTGTAGAGATGGGGTCTCACTATGTTGCCCAGGCTGGTCTCAAACCCCTGGACCCAAAGCAATCCTCCTGCCTCGGCCTCCAACGTGCAGAGATTAGAGGTGTGAGCTACCAAGCCTGGCTGATGTTCACATTTTTAAGTAGCTCAAAAAAGAAAATTCTCATATTTGGTAGCATGTGAACGTTATCAGATCCAGATTTCAGGGTCTATAAATAAAGCTGCATGGACACAGCCACGTGCATTTTATCGTTGTCTGTCATCTGCAGGGATCTTGAGTTGCCATGCGGACTGGAGAATTGGAGACACAGGTCTGGCCTGCAAAGTCGCCATGTCACAAATGTTTGCTCTCCAGCCCTTCCCAGGAGGAGTCGGCTGAACCCACTCTGTGGCATCCTCCCACCACCACCGGCTCCAGCTCCAGCTCAGGGGATTCCTGAACGTTCCTTGGGCACCAAATAGGAGTGAAATCTGTCAACAATTGAGCTGAGGGCAGCTCAGAGGCCTGGAAGCCTGGACGCTTCCCAGGGGAGGGCTGGGGAGGCCGGCCTCGCCTTCACCCTGGGCATGAAGTGGATCTTCTCGGCCAGGACCTGCCTTGGTGTCCCCACGGCCTCTTCCAGTCAGAGGCCAAGAGGCTACAGATGTTCTGCCCTCTCCTCCCAGCAGACACCAGACCCTAGCTGGGACGGTCTGTGCGGCAGTGGGGACCCGGATGTGCAGGGCGTGGTTCTGAGTAGGAGGAGGGCGTCCAGGGTCATGCCGGGGGGCCGGCTTCAGCAATCCTCGCCACGATCTCCAATCCAAGAAGCACCTTTACACCAAAGGAGCAGCCGCGGACACGGAAGGGAAGGGACCCGGGGCCCACCTGATGCCCCTGAGTCCTCGCACCGCGCTCAGCACCGGGGAGGGGCCTAAGTAGCCCAACAGCAGAAATGCGGTGACAGAGAGGGACCAGGAACCACGTGGCCTGGTGACTCTGCTGAAGCAACGGTGCAGGGCCTGGGGCCGCCGAGGCTCAGCCTCCTGGCGGGGACGTGACAGGAGTGTGGAGCCCGTGTATGTGAGCAGCAGGGACACGGCCCGCCAGAGCAGGGCCCACCCCACCCACAGCAAGGCGAGGCCTCCAGAAAACACTGTGCCTCAGACTCAAAGAGAAACAGACCGGACAGGAAGAGGGGGATGAACAAGGAGGTGGGGCGGGAACAGGAAGGGAGGAGTGGGACACGCCTGGAGCTCCCGCCGTGGGAGGGGCCGGGGCCACCCACCATCACGCCGCGCCAGTCACGTGGCAGCCCCTTGGGAACTCACCTGCGGAGGAGCTTGGCCTTGAGCGAGGCCCGAGACGCGCTCCAGGAGCTCAGCTCGGGGCTGGTGAGCGCTGTGGGCCGCGTGTGGTCCAGCACCGTGAGGTCCTTGCCCTGCTTCCACAGCTCGTAGCGCTCAGGCTGGAGGATGCGCACAAACACGTCCATGGAGATCTTCACCATGTCCTTCCGGCACGTGCACTGTGGCAGAGACGGGCGCCTGAGCCCCCGCGCCGCACCCCAGAGCAGGCGGGGCCGCGTGTGGTCCAGCACCGTGAGGTGAAGGGATTCACCATGAGGTCAAGTGATGGGACCCTCCCACACCCCATCCTACCGCTGCGCTTTCCGCTTCTAGAACATTTTTCTTCTCGAGACAGGGTCTCACTCTGTTGCCCAGGCTGGAGTGCAGTGGTGCAATAATGGCTCACTGCAGCCTCAACCTCCCAGGCTCAAGTGATCCTCCCATCTCAGCCTCCCAAGTGCCTGGGACTACAGGCACCCACCACCATGACTGGCTGATTCTTAGGAGAATTTTTAGAGATGGGGTCATGCTTTGTGGCTCAGGCTCAGGCTGGTCTTGAACTCTTGGGTTCAAGTGATGCTCTTGCCTCAGCCTCCCAAAGCTCTGGGATTACAGGGGTGCACCACCACTCCTGTCTGCTTCTAGAACTTCTATCACAGGTCAGGAGATGGCGTTCCCCCACGGTGAGTCCCTGGTCTGCCTTAATGGAGCTGGAACCACCACTGGACAAACACCCAGGAGAAACGGGGGCTGGGCACATGGCTCAATGAGGGCCTGAGAGTCAGGACTGGCACCGTGCCACACACAGCTGTCCAGAGACCAGCCAGGCTGAGGTTCAGATGCCTCCCACTGGTTCAAGCAAAACCCTCCCCCCTATCAGACACGGGTGCCCCCAGGTGGGCAGAAATGGATGTGGAGTATTTTATGATAGCACTCACTCCAAGAGGGCTGGGGAGAGGGGAAAGGATGACAGTCCTCAAATAGTGGAAAGCCAACGGGAATCCCAGAAAGCGACAACGGCCCTCCTCAGGGGCCTTGCTAGGGTGATGGCAGCCCATAGGCTCCCGCAGCCTCACCTGACTGCCTCCATCTTGCAGGGCTGGAGGGATGCCAATGTGACCGAAGAAGGGGCCGAGGGTCGGGGAGGCTCAGGGACTCGGCGGCTAGAAAAGGGTGTTCGCATGCCACAGGCTGTGGTCAGCCTGCCTGGGGTCTTGCGGGAATGGAGCCAACACCCGACAGGACGGCCCCTCAGGCAAGTGGCAAGGACGAGCTGAAGTCCTCTCCGCTGCCTCCCGGCGGACCTGCCGCTCTCACACCCTCAGCCCTTCCCAGGTCACTTCTGTCATACTGGGCACTGCGAAGGACGCTCCACAGATGACCTGGTGACCCTCAACATTTCAGGGACTTGGAAGCCAGTGCCCACAGGGCATGAACCCAGACGCCCAAGCGGCGATTCCCACCATGGTACTCAGACCCCAGGAGGTGGCCAGGAAGCCCTAGTCTGTCACTTGCTCACTGGGAAGAGGCTGAGATGAGACTGGAAAAACACCAACCTCCCGAGGAAGGGGGAAAGGGCAGGGCTGGCAAACAGCGTCACACAGGCCCAAACGCCAAGTGTTTTCAGCTTTGAGAAACTGCCGCGCTGTGCCTCAAAAGCATCACAGATGATGTGCAAATGCATGCACATGGGTGTGTGTTAATAAAACTTTATTGATGGCCAGGCGAGGTGGCTCATGCCTGTAATCCCAGCACTTCAGGAGACCGAGGCGGGCGGATCACAAGGTCAAGAGATCGAAACCATCCTGGCCAACATGGTGAAACCCCATCTCTACTAAAAAATACAAAAATTAGCTGGCCGTGTAGGCGTGTGTCTGTAGTCCCAGCTACTCAGGAGGCTGAGGAAGGAGAATCGCTTGAACCCAGGAGGCGGAGGTCACAGTGAGCCGAGATCGCACCACTGCGCTCCAGCCTGGGTGACAGCGTGAGACTCCATCTCAAAAAATAAAATAAAATAATAAATAAATAAAACTTCATTGACAAACACAGGCCAGGACAAGATTTGACCCACGGGCAGCATTTTGGAGACTCCTGGTCTAGACTCTAGAGGACAAAGTAGCCCCTGGGAGTCTCCGCAGGCATAATGAAGGGCCATGTGGAAGCTCTGGGCGGTTAAGGGGGCAAAGGCACGCCCCCCCCCCGGCCGCAAGGGGACACAGACCTTGTCTCCTGCTGGGGAGAGACAGGCCCAGGGACACGTGCTGGACGCAAGCTGCCTGACCTCTGCCAGCCCTCACCTCAGCCTCGGAACTTCACGTGGAACTTTCTGCCCCTCCATCAAACAGGCACGGGAGAAGTCCGTTTCCAAACATCGTAAGACACTCTTCTGTTTCAAGTACCTGTCTTGCTGCCACCACCCAAGCTCAAAGCGACGAAGGAAATGGGAAGGGAAAGACGTCATTCAACTCCACTACTCCCTTGCCCTGAGAAACCTTTCCAGGTGACCTGCACTTGGCTGGAGACACTGACATATCTACGACCCCGAATCTGAGGCTGTGGGGTGGGGGGCGGGCGGAAACCTTCATGTGGCATTTCCTGCAGCTTCTGCCTCCCCATCTTCCCCAGTCCCAGGGGCAGCCCCGGAACCTTCTGTTAGATCCAGGAGCAGGGACTTGGGAACAGTTAGAGCCCAAACATGAAGAGCAGGAGGGAATATTTATGGCCAAGCAATTCTCAGCAAACTCAATTCATTTAATGAAAGATTGTGCGGGAGAGAAAGGCTGGCGGTGTCATTTGGCCAAAGAGTGGCGGGAGCACAGATGGTGCCCGCGTTTCAGACTTCTGGCTGGGCCGGCCGCCCCGGCATCCCCATTGACAGCAGCTTAGGGGATTTGTATTGAGCGGCTTTGCAACTGCGTCTCCTTAAGTAATTTAAAAAAGCACGTGTGCGCCCTCGGAGGGGACAGGCACACATGCTCCACAGAGCACATTGCCGTGGCCTGGAGTCCAGCCTGAGCCCCCTCCCCCAGCCGGGGCTGGCCCAGCTCCGGACATGTCCCCTGCCCTGGGGGCTGACGCCACTGCCAGGACGAAGCTGGTGCCAGCCTACACACGGCTGGACTGGAAGGAGGGGGCCGCTGGGAGCATTCCTGCGAGTCTCCACGTGGCTCTGCAGGGAGCTAGGGATCCAGGGCACCCAAGAAGGAAACGGGGAAGGAGGCACGGCCGGGGGGTCACGGCGAGGGAAGCACAGCCTTGAAGAATCGAGGACACAGGGGGGTCACTTCTGAGTGCTGGGCAGCTCGGCAGGACCACAGTGCGGGAGAGGAACTCGCCAGGGCGGTGAGGAGACCCAGCTCCCCTGAGCTACAGCCTCCTGCTGAATGCCCAGCCCCTGCCGCGGCCACCAACTCCGGCCTCTTCTGATCAGGCACGCATGTGGGAGCCACGTCCCCCGACAAGGGCGAGCCGGGCATGTCAGGACTTGGTGGGCTGTTGCATTGTGGCTGGGAAGGGCTCGGCGCAGGCGGGAGGGAGCCTCACTGCAGAGTCCTTGGACAGGGCAGACCTCGCTGTCTGCTTTCATTCTTTTCATTAGCGAGGCCCTGACTGTCCTCACCGCAGCCCCGCCCAGCTCCTGACTCTCTGGGACACGCGTGTCTGCAAGGCTGCGCGGGAGTGGCTAGAGCGGATGGATCCTGCCTGCTCCAATTCCTGCTCCCCAACTTGGTGGTCCCCCGTCAGCACTCGAGACCGAGATGGAAGGCCCCCTCTGGGGGAATCTGGCCGTGTCATTAGTTTCTGACGGAGAAATCAGGCACAAACAGGGCAAGAGGAGGCCTGCACAGCCCCCCAAGGCCTGAGCACACCCCAGGGCCCCGTGTTCCACGGTGTGGAACTGCGTCATGCACAACGCCACCAGAACCACAGGCACGGGGGGTGGGGGGTGGGCCGCCCCGAGAGCCGCCGGAGAAGCTGGGTGAGTCTGACCAAGACAGGGTGGTGGTGCCCCCTCAGTGCTGAGCAGATTCTGAGGACAGGGAGAGGTCCAAAGCCAGGAGGTAGGGACTTAGGTGGGGAATGCGGAGCATGAAGCCCCCACCGCCAGGCAAATACGCATGTTACCTGTGGGTCACGGCCCCAGGTTGCCCTGCCTTGGGGTCAGCCTCTCGTCTACGGCTTGGGCCCACCAACTGCAGCCCTCGGCCCCCATCACTCTCCCCAGCCCCAAGATCCTGGTCTCACTGCTCTGGGCTGGGCTCATACCCATGAGCTTCTTCTTATTCCCGGGTGAGGCAAGCAGAGCGGAGCCTCAAAGCAAGGCTACCCCTGTGGGTGCCCCAGACGCCAAGCAGAACCAGGTTCTTGGACAGCGCTCCCGTCAGGGGGCAGCCTGACCACCCCACCAAGTGCACCTCGGGGGCTGGACAGCGCCACCTGCCAGCGAAATCAGCGGAAACTTCACAGTGCTCCTGCACGCAGGAGACACGCGATGCCCAAACCACTGATGGCAGAGGGAGAGGTGGCTGCTGGGTCCTGCAGAATCCCCCAGAGGAGGAGGGTGCATCCACATCACAACCCCCACTCGGCCCCCAGCGATCGTGGAGCAGACACCGGCAGCCTCAGGAGGATGCAGGGAGGAGCCAAGCAGCTCCGCCAAGCCTCGGACGACAGGCGGAACGTGGATCTTTGCATACTCCAGGCAAGCTCGTCCCTAACCTCCCCCTGCCAGCGATCTCGCCCAAGGAAGGAAGGAATTCAAAGACGTCCTTTGCTTTTATACTGAAAGACAAGCACGCTTCCACGTGCGCGCGCGCACACACACACGATTCTAACCAAACCAACCATCGTGGACAGACTAAATAAATGACAGATCCATATAACAGGGTGGCGTGCGCTGGGAAGACGCAGTCTACAGGCCCCTTTCAATGATAGAAACATCCTTGGGATTGTCTGTTATCTGAAGACATACAAAATGCACGGTGAATATAGCAAGAGCCTGATTATGCACCAGGGTCTTTTAAGACAGGGAAATGCATCCACACACTAACTGTGGTTCTTTCAATGGTGGGATGAAGCACTTCTGTGCTACTTGTTTCTCTAAATCTCTTTATTGAGAAGGCATATCATCTAAGCTGGGCCCATGGGCCACATCTGGCCTGCCACTTGCTTTTGTGAATAAAGTTTTATTGGCACACAGCCACGCCCGTTCATTTAGATATCATCCACAGCTGAGCTTGTGCTGCAAGGGCAGGGCTGAACATTCAGGAAGGGGAATGCAAAGCTGCCAACAGTCCCTACCAGGTCCTTGGCAGTTCAGTTTGGCTGGCTCAGAGGTGGCTCACACCTGTAATCCCAGCACTTTGGGATGCCGAGGCAGGGGGATCGCTTGAGGCCAGGATTTCAAAACGGGTCTGGGCAACAGAGTGAGAGCCTGTCTCTACAAAAAATATTTTAAAATTAGGTGAGCGTGGTGGTGCACACCTACTGTCCTAGCTGCTTGGAAGGCTGAGGTGGGAGGATCACCTGAGCCCAGGGGGTTGAGGCTGCAGTGAGCTGTAATCATGCTATAGCACTCCAGCCTGGGCGACAGAGTGAGATCCCGACTCAAAAGAAAAAGCTTGCTGAAGCCTGACGTAAGCCATCAAGTCACTCAGGTACTGTAACCTGCATCGTAACAACCTCGGGGTACGTCACATCCCACAGAGCAGTCTCAGTACTCGGGGAGCAGTCACGGGTGTGTCTGTGTAAACATGGGCAGCAGTCCCATTTTCTGCTGGGCATGGTGGCTGCGCACGCCCCACCACCGGCTTCCAGGCCTCTGACTGCCCCTGCTGGGAAGCGGCCCGGCACCAGGCACAGCGAGGCCCGGCCTCCCGCTCTGACTCCTGTGCCTGCAGCACCATCGGCCCAAGACGGCCACGCGCTGTGGGCACACCGCCCCCAAAACCCAGGGTCAGCTCAGGGAGCCAGGCCCACTGCACCTCAGCCTCAGCAGGGCCTGGACCCTGCTGCCCGGATGGAGCCTAGTGGTGTGACTCTCCCGGCCTCACACCTGACCCAGCTCCAAACTCCCGGAGGCCACGGACTTCGCACGTTCCTGCTGGGACGGCCCCAGTTGTCTTAACGAGCCCAGACACTTACACATGGGAGAGAACAGCAACTCTGATCCCTGAAATGATAACTTCAGTACCCAGGAGTTGGGCTCTGGCTTGCCCGGGTTTGCTGACACTGGCCCAGGGCCTGGGTAAGGGCAGAGGCGCGGCCTCAGGAGTGAACTCTTCTGCCTCTCATTTTGGGGGGCAGTGAGGGTGTCCATTTTCTCACTGAATTCAGTTCCAATACGCTCCACCTAAAAGCAGTCCTATTTTGGAAGCTCCTGCGGGAAACATGATGTCTGAATCCTGGAAGTGGCGTTCCCAGACAAAACCCCTTCCAAGCCAGAGCGTCCCTGCGCCCGCTCTCCGCTGGGTTCAGAGCTGTCTGCCTCAGAACTGAAAGCACGTTTTAAGGACCTTTAATTTCCCAAGGTTTTAGTTGCTGGGAGGGAAAAAAAAAAGGTACTGATCTTAGATTAGATTCTGCAATTGTGGCTATAAAACTCAGAGCAAAACGGTTTCCAACTTTTAGCTGCAGAAGAGTCACGTCTCCCATGTCTGAACTACTACAGACTCTGAATTAATAAGTCTGAATTCATGCAGTTTCACCGTGCAATGCCAGGCCCCTGCCCTGAAGCAGCTCACAGTGTAATTGGGAGACAAAATAAACACATGTGAGAAGCCGGGGACCCGGGAGCAGAAAGGGGCCTCACGCCTGGGAGCCGTGCGCCAGCGTGCGTGCTTGTCCTGTCGCTGCTGGGGTGGGGGTGCACAGGCCAGAGTGAGCTCCTCTGCTTCTGGGGGTCCTGCCAGTGGGACGCCTAGGCCAGAGATTCGGCCGGCCTCCCTGCCACCCACACAGCAGCCACAGGACGCTTTTTCCCAGAGAGGCACCGTCAGGGAGGGCCAGGCTGCAGGCAGCCGTGGGAGGCCCCTCCTCCTGCCCCTCACCCACCCCATGACGTGTGGGTGGCCGAGCCTCACCAAGGTCTCCGAGAACCTGGTGTGAAGGTGGCTGGCCTACCCTGGTTCTGCAGAAGGTGGCCGTGCACCCCCACATCACCTCCTTCAGGATCGAGGCGGGGGGGGCTAAGGGGATAGGGAAGGGAACGGGGTGTGGACCGAGCCTCACAGAGCAGAAGGCAGGCCCCCCGGGCTTCTCCGACACAGCTTCCTGACATGGCTGATGTGAGTCTCCACTGACTGATGCCGCCCCAGGCCCTTAAGAAAACCCTGGGTGGAGAGAGGGTCTAGCAGGACGCTTGAGCAGATGCGGCTGCCGCTTGCAAACGGTGGCCCGGGATGGACGACTGCCGGGTTCAGGTGCCCGGTACTAACTTCAGCACCACTGCTGCTGGCTGGCCCCTGTCACCTGGAGCCCAGACACCAAGCCAGAGCGCTCCGAGCAGCGTGGCTGTCACCTGCCTCTGAAGACTGACACATCTGACAGCCCGATCTTCCCGACACGGGTCTCAGAGGACCTGCCGCTACATTCCGAGGAAAATGAGAAAGGGGGCGGGGCTGCTGGTTTGCCTCTGGTTATGCAGAGCAGGGCCGGTGCAGAGACAAATAGATTTCTTTCTTCCAAAGCATAAAAAAAACAGAAATCAGAATGTCGATGGGCTCGGAGCCGGCAGCCACAGAGCCCAGGGCCTGCTTCAGGACGTCGTGCCAACCCTAATTGGCTCGTGTGGTGCCTGCTGCAGACAGCGGGGGAAAGGGTCAGAGAGCCGAGGGGTGGCCAGGCCCGCCCGGTGCCCACAGGAAGCACACGCCCGCCCTGGCTTTGCAGGCTTACCACCCCCACTGGCAGCAGCGCCTTCCAGAGGGGGTGCCACCAACTGCCCCACATGTCCTGCCCTGCCCTGCCCGCCGGGACACCCCAGGCTGCCCTGCAGGCCATCACCAGGACTGGCCTGTGAGGGAGGGGTGGGCAGGGCCATCACCAGGAGAGGCGGCTTTGGCTCCACCTTGCACTCCCCGGGGCTTTCAAGTGCAATAAATTTAACCTTTTATGCCCAATAAAAGCTGGAGGTCTCCTTACTTAGCACTGCCACAGCACCGGACGCACAGAGCTACTCACCAGGGAGACGGTGGGGAGGAGGCGGGGGAGACGCTGACATCAGGGGCCGCATCCACAGGCCGCAGTGGACCAGGGCTCTCCTGCAGGTGGGGGGTGCTGCACCCACCACCCGTCCCTGTGAAGGGAGTGCCTGAGGGGGGCCTCGACTCCCTGCTGTGGTGAGATCCCTCCCAACACCAGACCAGCCAGAGACCGGGAGGGGCCCCAGAGGCTGGGATTACAGGTGCGCGCCACCACACCCGGCTAATTTTTGTATAGATGGGGTTTCACTGTGTTGGCCAAGCTGGTCTTGAACTCCTGACCTTAGGTGATCCACCTGCCTTTGCCTCCCAAAGTGCTAGGATTACAGGTGTGAGAGCTACCACATCTGGCAGAAAAGGCATACTCAAAGAGAATTGAAACCTATCGTTAATCAGTATCCTCCGAAATAAAAGATACTACATCACGAAAGAAGAGCAGGGCTTATAACAAAAGGAGTATCAGGAGGACAAAAAAGGGCAGAAATGAAAAACACCAGTAAAAACACATCCACAGACAGGCTAAGTGAGGCAGCTGAGGCACTCTCCCAGAAAAAAATTAACACAAAAGACAAAGAGGCCAGGTATGGTGGCTCATGCCTTAATCCCAGCACCTTGAGAGGCCGAGGCAAGAGGATCACGAGGTCAGGAGTTCAAGACCAGCCTGGGCAATGTGGTGAGAACCCCATCTCTACAGAAAAGTAGCCGATGTGGTGGACTGGCCTGTGGTCCAAGCTACTTGGGAGGCTGAGGCAGGAGGATCACTTGAGCTGTGACTGCTGCATGGTACTCTAGCCTGAGACCCTGTCTCGTTCTAGAGTGAGACCCTCTCGCTGCCTGACCATCCTGCAGAGTTTGTTTCTCATTCTGAGTTTCTGCCCTCTTGCTGCGTCCTCCCCTGGTGGAAGGGGTGAGGGATTTCTCTGGGGCTCTTTCATAAGGGCTCCGATCTCCTCCAAGACGGTGCCACCCTCAGGCCCTGTTTTCAAAGGAGAAAAGTCTCAAAACTTCACAGCCTTCCTTTCTCACAAAGCCCCTGGAGGGGATGTCCCTCAGAAATGAGGTCACAGCAGGTGTGGAGGCCAAAGCAAGTCCATCTCGGAGGCTAACCTGTCACGCTGGCTTCTGGGAAAGGCTCTGAGATTTCCAGTTCCTCTACCGCTCCTTGTGTAAGAGGCGGCACTCACTGTCAGTCCTGCCCTTCGGTCAAACGGCGCCAAGGTCTGCAGGTCTTGGTTGTGTCTCGCAGCCCTGAGCGACCTTTCCCTGCGGTCTAAGCCCTGGGCCTGGGGTGAGGACGCAGGGACCACCATCTTGCCTCACTGCTGCCACCCAAGACACGGGCACGGGTTCTCCTCCTCAGTCCTTATTACACGCTTCTCTCCGAGACACGGGGTCCCAGCCTCTTTCTTTGGCCTCTCGGCATCCTTGGACTGTGGGGTAGATCTGCACAGAGCCACTCATCATGTTTAAAGAGAAAGGAAATGAATGGGCCTCCTGGTGCCCCGCAATCCTCTCCACTGCCCACTGCCACCCAGTGTGTGTGCCCAGCACTACTGAACTGGAGGCTGCTCTGTGTGACCCAGGTCCCCCTCAGAGAATCTCTGCCACATGGAAAAAAAGCAGCAGCTGAAGGCTCAGAAACCCACCCTGCGCGTCCCTCGGAGGCAGCGATGAGGGACATGGCATGTGAGGAAGTGACTGTGAGGAGCCTCCCGTCTTAGTCCGTTCTTGGAACAAAATACCACAAGCTGGGGGCTTACAAGCGAGCTGCTTATTTCTCACGGTGCTGGAGACTGGAAGTCCCAGATCAAGGCACCGGCAGGTTTGGTGTCTGCTGAGGGTCATTCCCTGGTTCTTGGCATCTTCTCACTGAGCCCTCCCGTGGTGGAGGGGGCCAGGGAGCTCTCTGGGGGCTCTTTCATAAGGCCACTGATCCCATCTATGAGGGCGGTGCCCCTATCGCCTCCCAGAGGCTCCATCTCTTAATACCATCACCCTGGGGAGGAGGGTGATGACTCAGCAGATGACTCTGAGGGGACAGACATTCAGTCCACAGCACCTTTCTAGGGAACTGGTAGGACCCACTTCGTGCTGCCGGGGGGCACACAAGCAAACCTTGTAGCCTGGGCAAGGCAGGGCCACTGCAGGAGCACTTCCTGGTACAAAGCGAGACCTGCCAGTCCCCTACACGGGAACAGTAAGCAGCGCAGCTGTCCTCCGGGTCTGCATTCCCAAGCCTGTCACTCTCATCTCAATGCCTGCAATGATGCCTTCGGAGCCATAATGATCGCATGCAAAATGCCTGAAATCCAATCAAACTGCTGGTGTGCTTTTGTAAAGCGTAATAAAAAATAAAATAAAAAGCATACTAAATGCCAGACCTTCCTTTGACACCGCACTGCAAAAGAAATCCACTCCCCAGAGGCCGAGGCCCCTGCTGTTAATGGGGCTTCTACTGACCCTGTGCCCTGGCGGCTGCCGCTGCTCCTGCCCCAGCCCAGCCAGGGCCGTGTCTGCCTCTGCCCCCGCCCCTGCCTTGCTCTGCAGGGCTCCTGTGCTGCACCCGGACAAGCCCTTCTGAAGCTCCTCCCAGCGGGGCTCAGGCAAACATGCAAAAACCTTCCACACAGCTTGACAACTCCCGACTGACATTTGAGCCCCCCTGCCTGAGATCCAAAGCAGCTGGGGGCCCTGGGTCCACGATGGCTCCGCTGAACTCAGAGGAGGAGGAGGGTTCACATCTCGCTGGGGGCAGAGGGGAATCACCCTCGCTGGGGACCTCCCACAGGAGAACTCTGAGTCAAAACAGAGACAAAACTCACAGGCTTTCCGGAACAGCCCACACCACACCCAGTGTCCAGCTCCAGGAGAACAAAAGGGAAGGTGGCCAGTGCGCCTCCGCCCCGAGGCCCAGCCTCCCACACAGGGGGCAGTGACAGCCTGCAGTCCCTGCTCTGCGCCTTGCCTTTTCCACGAGGCACATGTGGGAAAGGCTCCACACCAGGCTGAAGCAGTGGCTCCACCAAGGCCTGCACAGGCTGGGCGCGGTGGCTCACACCTGTGATCCCAGCGCTCTGGGAGGCCCAGGCGGGAGGATCACTCGAGCTCAGGAGTTCAAGGCCAGCCTGGACAACACAGTGAGACCCCATCTCTACAAACACTACAAAAACTTAGCTGGGCGTGCTGGTGCAACGCCTGCAGTCCCAGCTACTTAACCCCGGGCGGTGAAGGCTGCACTGAGCTACAACTGCACCACTGCTCTCCAGCCTGGACATTTTTGAGACTCTGTCTCAAATAAACAAAACACAAAAATGTGCAGCCTGGATATGCCAGTTGCATGTGCCATTTAGGTGTTTACAGACTCGTACTCCATGTTTAAGAATCCTGTGCACGGTGAGATCGACGTCACGGTGGCTTTGGTCACCACTCACTTCCTTCCCTTGGAGACTGTTCTCTGCCAACAGGCACCACCCCCATCAGCCGATGGCCACGGGGTGCGTGCCTTGCCCTTTTCTCCCCGCCCTGCTGACTCCACACCACACGCGCTGCCAGCCCATGTCCTTTAAAATATGGATTGTGATGGAGCCACACTGTGTGACCCCACAAGCCCCTCCCTAGCGTGGGGTGTTTCAAATCTTGTCAGGTTTCCCGAAGCCTTCTCTGAGCTGTTCAGGCAAACCCAGAAACGAGGGGCACTTCCTCCACCAGGCAGGCGCCGCAGCCACACTCATCATCACCACCACCAGCGACTCAAGTACAGAAATGCCACATCCCACGGAAGTGAGAAACTGAGCTCTGGGCAGGGGTGCTGAGGCCAGCAGGCACCCCGGGGTCCCCCACGCCTGTGGAGACCTGGGACCGTGCTCCCCATCCAAGGTGAGACCACTCCACGCTGTCAGGAGTCGGGATGGAGGAGGGTTGTGAAGATTCCCCACGCCATGGCCCGGCACGGTGGCTCACACCTGTAATCCCAGCACTTTGGGAGGCCAAGGCAGGTGGATTACCTGACGTCAGGAGTTCTGGACCAGCCTGGCCAACATGGTGAAACCCTGTCTCTACTGAAAACACAAAAATTAGCTGGGTGTGGTGATGCACCTGTAGTCCCAGCTACTCAGGAGGCTGAGGCAGGAGACAGGCTTGAGGCAGGGAGACGGGGGTTGCCGTGAGCGGAGACTGCACCACTGCACTCCAGCCTGGGCAGCACAGCGTGACTCTGCCTCAAAAAAACCCAAAGATTCCCCACGCTGCCCACGGGCTCTGTGTGCGTCTGTCTGCGGCCTGCATTTCCATAACACAAGGACCTCTTCCTACAACAAGCTCGCTGTGAAGCTGACTTTCCGCGGCCCCAGTGCAGCCTGAAGGACACCTGCCCCTTGGGGGACTGGGGACACACACTCTGCCTGCCAGCAGCTGGGGGCCTCTCCCGGGGTCTGATTCCCGGGGAAGCACACACAAGCCACGTGCTGGCCACAAATGCGGCACACACTGAAGCCTGAGACTGCTGGGGGAGGGTCCCCAGGCTGAGGAGCCCGCCCTCCTAGCAGGCCCTGCCCTGCCCTGCCCTGCTCAGGCTGGCCCCGTGTGATCTGACCCGTGCCATGGGGACGTCCAGCACCGAGGCTCGTGGGCCACCCGCTCTCAGTGCAGCAGCCTGGCTGTCAGCCTCATCGCAGGACCCTGGCCACCTGCAGGCACAGTGGGCTACTGCCGCTGCCTCAGAGACCAGGGGGCTCACCTGCCACCTTTTCCTGACTCCAGCAGCACTGAGCTTTCACCAGAGGCCATCTCTTTTTAAAAGCCTGAACAGAGGCTAGAGTCTGCTCATGTAAAACAGCGGAGTGGCAGAGAGGAGACGCAGCCACCGGCCTAAAGAGAAAATTATATGTGGTCCGATAAAATCATCAACCCAAACAGCAACTGACCACAGGGATCACGAGCGCTCCCGTCCACGGCGGCGCCGACTCCTAGGCTCTGATCTGGGAAGCAGGGCGGAACATCCAGGACCACAGCAGCCACCCGCAGGTGGGTCCACGGCCGACGGCCACAGACACTGTGCAGCTGGTGCTTGCCCCGCTGAGGACGGGGATGGTGACGGGCGGGGGCCTTAGAAGCAGGAGCGCGCTGTGAGGAGGGCGCAGCATCTCACAGCTGCCGACACGACAGCTCCGGCTCACCACGTCCCAACCCTCACACCGCCCCTGCCCCGCCCCTGGCTGCAGACCCCTCCATGGGTCACCTCAGCAATGACCTGCACCTGCACTGCCCAGGACACGGCTGCCAGCCCACCTGTCTATGGGCAAGGGTTGGACCCACAGCTGGCGCAGCTGAGGGGTGCAAGGCTCATCCTGTTTCATTTTGGTGAATGGATAAGGTGCAGTGTGTGGCCCACGGCTCCCACACCAAATGGCAGGATCTGAGGCATCTGGACGCCACACCCAGTCCCACTCCTTCTCCCTCACCTCTGAGCACTCACACGCCCAAGTCCCCGCCCCTCCCTGTGCCCCCACCTCCGTCCTATCACCAGGTCCTACAGGCACCACCCCTAAAATGCAGGCCCATGCCATTCTCCTCTCCCCATGCCCACAGACCCCATGCCCGCCTAGACAATGTAAATCCCCGCCGGGCTCCCTGCCCCTTCCCTCCCACAGCCCCTTTCCGGCCGTCGGTCCCTCTCCCTTGCTGAAATGCCCAACGCCTCACCCAGCACACAGCAACGAAACCTAACATTAAGGGCCCTTGTCGCAGGCCCTGACCTCTGACCTTTGCCCTCTGCCAGGACCCCGCTCAGGGACTTCGCGCTTTCCGTTCCTCCCCTGCGGTGCTGTTCCCCATGCTCCCCAGCGTCCTGCACCTGGGAGCCTCACACACAAGATCCAGGTCTGCCCGGGGCCAGTGCCTGGTGTCCTTAGAAGCAGACAAGAGGACACAAAGGCAGGAAGAGGGGGCTGAATGACTGTGGGCAGAGGAGAGAGCGACGCCCCACACGCCAAGCAGCCCCGAGATGGCAGCCAGCCCCGAAGCCAGGAGAGGCAGGAGGGTCTCCCTGGCGCCCCGAGGGGGCTCGGTCCGCCACACACCCATCTCAGCCTCTGCCTCCGGAGCAGCAAGAGGATACATGTCTGCTGCTTTCAGCTGCCTGGGCTGTAGGCTGGGCTGCCCAGGTAGCAGACATACCAGGCTGCCGCTGCAGTGTCCCTGCGGCCTCTCTAGGAGCAGAAATCCCTCCTCCCACCCTTGTTCGTGTCCTGTCTCCTCCCTGGACCTCACTGGCCTCACCCACTGCCCAGCAGATGCCGGCCGGGGTGAGTGGTGGTCATGCGCCTCTCTCAGCCAACTCAACCATCTGTCTGGGGTGGGCGCAGGCGGCAAGTGCCTCAGCACACAAAGCGTTAAGAACGGAGGAAGGGGCAGAGGCAGCCGCATCTGCGCTGATGGCTCACAGAAGGCGTGGGAAGGACGAGCGGGCCCCCTGTTTCTGATGTAATTATCAGCACTGCAGCGAGGCCGGTAACAAACCAGTTCATTAGGAAACCCACTGGAAGCGCTCGGCAGACGCGTCAACAAAACAATTAGGCACCGCTCCCAGGGCTCCCTGGGCCTCGGCCGCGGGGCCATTCCCGGCAGCACGGCGAGCGGCTCCCAGCCCCTCCTGCCAGCCAGGCCAGGCAAGGTCCTGGGCCTTCCACGGCCCTCCACGGCCTTCCGTGTTGCTCCCTCACATCCTCCAGGTGCCTGGGGAGGCCCCAACGTCCCCTTTGTTCCTCCCTAAATGGAAGAGGCCACGAGTCCGTCTCAGTGTTGTGAGCTCCTGCAGGAACGTGACAAGGAGGAGGCTGCACGCCTGCCCACGGCCACCAGACCTGCCCCTCTCCTCCACATGCCGACCTGAAGGGTCCTCAACAGCCACGGTGGTCCTGCTTCTATGCCAGATGCCACCCAAGTGCTGCTCCATGTCACTTCCAACAGCCCAAGGGGAGAAACTGAGGCACAGCACTAGGAGGGGCAGGTCTGCACCCAGGGAGATGGCTCCAGGTCTGTACCACGGGCCCCATGAAGGGTCACACCTGGGGTGGGGAGGGGACATGTGGTCAGGGGTGCAGAGGCCGCAGCCCTGCCATCTCTCCCTGCCAGCAGTTGCTCCCAGAGGTTCCCTCTCACTCTGGGTTACAACTCATCCACCACAGCCGAGGAACAGCCATGAGCTGGGACACCCCGAGACGGGAGCAGGGCCCTCCACCAGCTCTGACTCGGGGCCAGGCCCGCAAGGCCCCTCCTCTAGCTCTCCTGAGGAGAGCCAACGGCTGCTCCCCGGGGACCCTCGCCAGCACCCCTCAAGGGGGTGCAGCCCCCACCTGACCCGTGAGCAGACAGCATCCAGCTGCAGCCCCAGCAGCAGCCCCGTCCATGCAGGATGGTAAGAAGACTGGGCGCTGCCGAGCCGGCAAAGGCCCTGGGGCCACACCAGGAGCCTCGGTCTGGAAAACCCTGGCCCCTCCTCGGGGCAGATGTGCCCCCTCAGAGCTCCTGGGCAGCAGAACCAGGGACAGAGGGTGTGATCTCAGAAGCTAACAACAGCTGGAGGAGCAGGAAGCCTCAAGACCCAGGTGTCTTAGACAGGGGGCCCTGTCCCCCACGGGAGTGGGGGTGTCTGTGGACACCTGTGGTTGTCACAGCTGGGTTGGGGCTCTGCCTGGCATGGAATGGGTGGAGGCCAGGGGCACTGATCACACCCTACAGGGTCCCGGAAGGATCCGGCCCCAGAGTCCGCAGGGCCGGCCTGGGAGAGACTCTAAACTAGGCCTTCTTTCCAGATCATTCCTCTCCCAGATCCGTCTGGACACACAGCATAAACTCTAGGCAAGAACAGCACAGGCCGCTCACTCTGCCCTGGCCCGGGACCCGCTCCGCATCCTCTTAGCTCGAGTCTCCCCGCATTTCTGTGTGACTGTGACTCCTCCAAAGCCTATCCGTGAGAAGGGGCCTCAAAGGTCTCACCAGGGACAGAGTGACAGGGAGGATCTAGGAGAAGGAGCAACGGAAACACATTTCATACAGCGGTTTACGGCATACACGGTGTGCCCAGCCGTGCAACGCCATCAATCAGAGGGTCAGTGAGGCAGGAGCCACAGGCAGGGCGCAGGCCGGCCATGAGCCGCGGGGGTCAGAGGGGTGCCTGGAGTTTCCTGCGCCTCAGGGGGCCCTCCTCCCTCCCACCCTTCCCCAGCCCCCCGCTTCTGCCGCCTCCCTCTGGGCTTCGGGTTAATCACCCAGAGCAGGCGGCCTCATTACCAAACGGAAGGAACATACAGTTCTCCCAGGCAGCAGAAACAATTTGGTTGGAATTTTACAGTAATTAAGTTCAGTGCACCCCAGGGCTGGGGTTTTAGGAGAGGCCGGGTTCCTGGTTCCTGCTGGAGCCCCTGCCCCACCCCAGCCTGGATTCGGGAGGTGGGGGGGAGATGGGTGGCGCCAGGTGGGCCGTTTCCAGGAATGGTGCCTCTGGGGGATCCAAGTCATCGTCCCCTTCCCAAGCTCAGCAGAAGCTCTCCCTGCCACACACCTCCCGAGGTCCGCGGGAAGGCTGACGCGCAGCAGGCCTCGCTCGCAGACAGATGACACAGAACCAGCGAAGAGCGTGTGGCCCCCTGGCCTGCGAGCCCGGCTTCACATCTCTCGCGCTCTGTTTAATCCTGTGGCAGGGGGGTTTGGGGACGCCGTTGAGTCCCCGGCTCTGGAGAAGAGACCCCTTGTCTCCCGGCACAGGCACCACCCACCGCGGGGCCAGCCTGACCGCGTGCTGAGCTCATCTGACGCGGCGTGCAGGCTTGTGGGGCTGACTCGAGCTCAGGGTGAGAAAGGCTGGTGTGTGCACATTTCATTTCCTCGAGTGAAACGGGAGCACGCTTTTCATCTGGTCCATTAGTAATCCCACTACAAAGCCTGCCTGCTGGAGCACATACCGGGGGAGTTCTGCTCTGAGACAGGGAGCTGCCGCCTCTGGAGGCCCCTCCAGCCGCCCCCGCCGGGCCACTCACAGGACACGTGCCCAGGACATGAAGCCGCTGGTCCAGGAGACACCTGGGCGGCAGGGAGGGCATGGGCTCCCCAGTGCCCCATCGGCTTGTGCCTCCAAGTGGGGCGAGGGAAGCAGAGGAAGGCCAAGGGTGTGATGGGCCCAGCCTCCTGCTGCGTGACCTTGGCAAAGTCACTGAACTACTCTGGTCCTCCCAAGGTGACAAGGCCCAGAGGCGGCACTTGACGGAGGTGGGTATTGTCAGCAAAGCAAGCAAGAGAGAGACAGACAGAGAAAGAGAGACAGATTGAGAGAGAGACAGATTGAGAGAGAGAGAGAGAGAGAGAGAGGACATTACCGCTGAGACAGCTCCACTTGAGAAAAGAGGCCTCTCAAAACAAAGCCAGGACTGCGCCCTAAGCCTCAGCCTGGTGAGCTCAGGCTCGGGGCATGGCGTGTGGCTAGGGGGGCAAGCCTGCTGCCCATCTGCAGGCTTGGGGCCCTTGGGCCCACCAGCTCTGCATTCTCACCACTGTCTGGCAGACCTGGGGGCTGGGACCCCACCCGAGCACACAGCAGGTGCTCAGCAATGCTGGGCTGGGCTTCTGGAACCTTCCAGTCTGCCCTCTCTCCAGCACTGCCTCGCCCGCTCAGCAGGGGAGGGAGGGAGCCAGGCTTTGGGGTCTTCACAGTTTTTCTTTTTTGTCTTGTCTCCCCTTTTTGCTGAGAACGGGGTCTCACTACGTTGCCCAGGCTGGTCTTGAACTTCTGGACTCACGCAATCCTCCAACCGTGACCTCCCTAACTGCTGGGATTACAGGCGTGAGTCACTGTGTTTGGCCTTTTGTTTACTTTTTAATTCTCATTCTGAAAACAAACCAACGAAGCCATCACCACACCACCAAAAGCCTTTCCCACCTGGGAACTGTGGGGAGCTTGCTGAAGAAGCGCCTAGAAATGACCGACCCGCCTCCCCAGAGCTGCACCCTAATGACCGACCCCGCCTCCCTAGAGATGCACCCTAATGACCCTGACTCCGCCTCCCCAGAGCTGCACCCTAATGACTGACCCCGCCTCCCCAGAGCTGCACCCTAATGACCGACCCCACCTCCCCAGAGCTGCACCCTCTGACAACGAAAACAGGAGTGTGTGGGGTTTTTTTAAAGTAAAAAAAAAGACAGAACCACACTGAGAAGTTAATGCGTATTTTTAAGGTATCCCAAATTCCATGACATTAAGCTAATATCAACCAATAGGGGGGCAAATCTCTCCTTCCCAGTTTGAGAACCACAACCCCACGAAAAGTGGGGATCACAATAGTCACAGTCTATAGTCCATTTTTTCACTTAAAATGCTGCATCCATCTCTCCACGCCCAAAGATACAGAGCAAAACCCATGGAGCAAACCCGTTTTCATGGATGTGTAATATTCCATTGGTTCAACCCATCCCCAGTCATAGAACTTTCCCCTACAACAAATGAAGTGCAGCTATCCCCAGACATGGAACCGCTATGCATGCGTTCCAGGGGACACACGTGCAACCCACGGCAGATGGCCTTCCAGAAAGGCCGCCCCGTTTTCCTAGTGGATCACAGTTCCTGATTCGCTAAGAACTGATCTGGGGGAGGGATGTTTCTGGATGGTTTCAGTGAGAGCTGCGTGCCCTACAATTCACCAAGTGTGCGATTCAGGAGCTCTTCGTGTATTCACAGCGTGGGGCAACCATCCTCGCCAGCACCCGGCCCCATCCGCTGACACTCTCCAGCCCCGGCACCCACGCACCCACGTCCTGCCTCTGAGCACCGGCCTGTCCTGGACATTTTGTGGACATGGGATCTCCCACTGCGTGGCCTCTTGGTTTGGCGCTGTCACTGGGCACGGCGTCCTCAGGGTTCACCCTCGCTGGGCCTCGTTCCTTCTCGGGACTGAGCAGTGGCAGAGACGGTAAGGTCAGCGCCCACTTCTCTTTGTTTACCGCATTCCCCAAGTTCCAGCAATGAACGTTCTTCCTTCTCTATCTGCCCCAAGGAATGTGTGGATGAATCCAGCAGGCGCACTGCTTCCACACCTCTTGAGGGTGTCAAAATCTCCCACTGTCATCCTGTCCCTGTAACCACAACCCGCTCTTTTGGGGGTCCTGGCCCATCCCCTGCAGCCTCAGGGCCCCCTCAGGGACTCAGGTGGTCTCTGCTCAGCCTGGCCCACAGATGAACGGCAGGTTCTGATTAATTATGGAAAAGTCCGCCTACTTATCACGGGTGGAGCTGTGGGCAGAGGCAACCTCCCCGCATCCACCTCTGCTCCAGATGGGAGTTGAGCCCAGCGCTCTGCTCAGGTCTGGGGGCCGGGGGACTGGGTGGTACGGCCTGTGTGGTCCAGGAGCCTTGGGGGCAGTTGGAGACAAAGCCTGGGGCTGAATTTTTATACCCATCTGGCTTTGATCAGAGCAGGTTTTTGCAGGAGCTGCTAAGAGCTGGATGTGGGTGCATCTGGCTGATGGAACCGTGCTCCAGAGGAAGGGAAACCGAGGGCTCCTGGCTCCTGCAGGTGTGGACCCTCACCCTGACAACGATGGGCCCTTGGGGCCCTCAGATGCCCGGGGCCTGCTGGAGTTGGGGGGCCGGCCCCACCCACGAGGAAACTGGCTCCCTCCCTCCTCCAGCAGGCAGGTGACCAGCTCTGCTCAGACCTCCCAGTGAACACAGAAACGGGCTTCCCTCCCCACAGGTGGGCATGAAAAGCAGGTTGGTAAAGAGCTTCGAGTCCCTAGGGGGGAAGCAGTCTCCTGCCCACCACTGAGCTCCTGAGAGACCGAGACCCTACAGAGAAGACACGCCTGCGCTGCATGGGGCCCTCGCTCCCCGATCCCTCCTCCCAGCCCTGCCGCCCTCTGGAGGAGACACCGAGTTAAGGAAATCCCAGCCCCGAAGCTGGAGTCTGTTAGGTGAGGCAGCCGGCTAAGGTTTCCTGGCTCTGAGATACTTAACACCTGTGTGCTTACGGACGTGGCACGCCAAGGCTGCGGGCCGCCGCCGAGCTCAGCCGCCTGACGCTGGGAGAACACGGCGCAGAGCTGAGCAGGTCAAATGGAACACTCGGAGACAGGGCGCTCGGCAGGAGAGGAGAGACTCCGGGAAACCTGGGCCCAGGACGCCTCGCCAGCAGGGAGCCGGGAATTACAGTGGCACTACCTACCCCATCCCCCAAAAAGAGAGGCCTGACCTCAAACGTGGCCCTGGGCAGCTGCTCTCACTGGGGCCGATCCTGCCTTCAAGGGACACTGGGTGATGTTTGGACACCACTGCGGTTGTCACCACTGCGGTTGTCACCACTGGGGTTGTCACCACTGCGGTTGTCACCACTGGGGTTGTCACCACTGCGGTTGTCACCACTGCGGTTGTCACCACTGGGGTTGTCACCACTGGGGTTGTCACCACTGCGGTTGTCACCACTGGGGTTGTCACCACTGCGGTTGTCACCACTGCGGTTGTCTCCACTGCGGTTGTCACCACTGCGGTTGTCACCACTGGGGTTGTCACCACTGCGGTTGTCACCACTGCGGTTGTCACCACTGGGGTCCAAAGGTGACCAGCCCTGAGGGGAGCAGGTCTGTGGCACCAGGTGTCACGGGATAAGCTGGAGTGGAGTGCCAGGGGTAGGGACACAGCCATACCTCCCCCACACAGACGCACAGGGCAGGGCCACCAGGCCTCCTCCTGCCCTGAGGGGCACTGGCTGTGCCTCGCGCTGCACAGACAGGTGGCGAGAGTGAATGCCCACAGACTGGCTAGAGAGGAAAAACACCCACAGGAGTAAATCCCACCCCCAATGGACAATGGCCTCCGTGTGCCCGTGGCGTTCTGCTGATGGGAAGTGGGATGAGGCCGTGTTTGGGACACAGCACTGGCCTGGGCCGCTCTGTCCCACCTGGGAGCTCAGAGAGGTATGGGCCCTGCTGCAGAGGGCTGCCTCCTGAGTGCGAACAGGACCCTGCAAGCTCCACCCGGGGGCCCTGGTCCGAGGCTTGTATCTAGGTAAGCCACCTGCTGCAGGGAGACTGTATTTCTCTGGGATTTTACAGCTAGGAGAACCTTGGAGAGCCTCTGGCCTGTTGGGGCAGACCTGGGCCGTGGGCTGGGCCTCCTGCCTGCCGTGGGGCAGCCAGGGATGCTCTGCGGGCAGATGGCAGCACATCCATGGCCCTGGCCCAGCCTGCTCAGGGCAGGAACTGCCGGCAGGCCCATCCGGAACTCCGGAGGCAGCTGCACCGGCTCACGTGTGGTGAGGGGCAGGGGCCAACCTGCTTTCGGAGCAGCCCCTCTGCCCACAGAGGACCTGGGGGCTGCGCGGGGGAGGAGATGGCTGTCCTGCAGGCGGCTCCCACCTGGCTGGAACCAGGCTGGCAGGAGACGCCAGTGCCCATGTGCCACCCTGGGTTCTGCAGACTGAGGGTGACGGCTTCCTCTGCAAGGCCACATAGCACGTGGTTCTTGGCTTTTTGGGCCAGGTGGTCTCTGTGCAAACGACTCACCTCTGCAGGGCTAAGCGGATGCAGACGGCCCCTCCACACCTGGGCGTGGCTGTGTACATGGGATGCTCGTTTATGGAGTGAGGCTCAGTTTGGTCTGGCTGTCACAGGTCACACACCCTTTTAACTGCCCTCCCACCACGACCCTTTGAAGATACAAACCTCCCACTCAGTTTGCAGAAAGCATAAAGCTGCCTGCAGATCTGAGCCCCAGCTCGCCAACCCGTGAACACAGACACCCAAAATGCACAAGGCCCAGCCAGGGCAGGGGGGTGGCTTCTCATCTGTCAGCTACCGAGCACAAAAATGACAGAAAAGGGGACAGCTGGTCAGGACAGCGGGGGTTGCCGGGGTCAAAGAAGGCGAACAAACCAACAAGCAAAACCGCCTGTAAGCACGTCAGGGGGAGGAAGGCCCCCTCCTCGGCTCTCTTCTGAAGGATGTGCTCCAAAGAAAGTGGCCCAAAGTGCAAACGGGACGGGGAGCTGGGCCGGCCACAGGGACGCCAGGAAAGGGGGTTTCTGGGCTGCCCCTTCCCTCCAATCAGGCTGCACACAAAACCTGGACAAGGTCCGAGCACCCCCCGCCCGCGTCCTGACCTGGACCATTTCCCTGCCCTCTAACGCTCCTCCGTCATCTGTGCGGCGAGACGCTCCAGCAGCCTCTGCAGCCTGGGCTGCTTACGGGAGCAAAAACCCTGCCACCGTCAGGAACCAGCTGCCCCGCCAACAAGCCTGAGAGTCCCCAACCCCACCAGATGGCCACAGAGGCCTTGTGGCTAATGGCACGCCCTGAGCGAGGCCCTCGCCGCCCAGGCCAAGCCTGACTACACCAGGGGGTGCCCGAGCAGGGGATGGAACGGCAGGGCTGGGGGCTCCAGGAGGGAGTCCAGGCCCTGGGCGCCCGCCTGGAACCCGGTGTGTTCCGCACGCTGCACCGCCTGACAATGTAAGCGTGGTGCCCAATCTAAGGCTGCACTTTCCAAATGTCACTTGTTTGTGAACACACGGCTGAACCCCAAATTGCTTTTAATATCTGGGCAGTCCCCACCGCCCCGCCGCAGTTTCGGCTGTGACAGCACCTCCAGGACAAGCCTGGGGCCTGGGGCTTACAGCTCAATCTGCTGCTGGGCTGGTCACAACACCCGCAGCGTCCCCTCAGGAGCGCAAACACACAGACACACACCCTCTCAACACTGCCACAGCCCTGAGATACTGAGCCACTACCTTAGATCAAAAAGCCAAAATCCCGACTTCTGGATCTCTCTTCCTTTAGCTAAGCCCAGAGTCTTCACTAGAGACGTCGGAGGTTTTCGGAACTGAGTCCCGGGGGCACCTCTCAAGTCTTTCCTGCTGGAGAGCCCTGCTCTTCTTCTAAACTGAACTGAAGGCAGAGAAACAGCCAGAAAAATAAAGGTTAGCTCATTCGTCCAGACCAGCGCAGCCCGGAGCGATGTCACTCAGGCCACCTACGCGGTTTCCATTCGCCCAGCAGCCAGGCGACAAAACAAATGCGGCTGCTCACGCCTGTAATCCCAGCACTTTGGGAGGCTGAGGCGGGTGGGTCACCTGAGCCCAGGAGTTCCAGACCGCCTGGCCAACATTGCATGACCCTGTCTCTGTAAAAGGGAAAACAAAAAAGTAAAAAGAAACAGGTGAAATTCATTTTATCTTTTTGAGACAGGACCTCACTCTGTTGCCCAGGCTGGAGTGCAGTGGTGCAATCATAGCTCACCGAAGCCTTGACCTCCTGGGCTCAAGCAATCCTCCCGCCTCAGCCTCCCAAAGTGCTGGGATTATAGGCGTGAAGCCACTGACCATCTTAGTTTTACATACGTACATATGTATACATATAGACACACACATACACATATACACGTATACATATGTACATATAAAATTAAGATATACATATACATACACACATATACATACACATATGTATATATTATATACATATATATATATATATATTTTTTTTTTTTGAGACAGAGTTTCGCTCTTGTTGCCCAGGCTGGAATGCAATGCACGATCTCAGCTCACTGCAACCTCCGCCTCCCGGGTTCAAGAGATTCTGCCTCAGTCTCCCCTGTAGCTGGGATTACAGGCATGTGCCACCACGCCTGGCTAATTTTTGTATTTTTAGTAGACATGGGCTTTCGCCATGTTGGCCAGGCTGGACTCAAATTCCTGACCTCAAGTGATCCGCCTGGCCCGCCTCCCAAAGTGCTGGGATTACAGGCATGAGCCACCATGCCCAGCCAAGGTCTGACATCTAGAAAATGCTGGGAGAGTCAGAAGACTCTGGATCTGGCCCTGTGGTCTCTCCTATCACACCTGCTTCCACGACAGGATCTGAGAAGAGTCCGCTGTCTGTGCTGACCCTGGCCTGGAGGAACCAGAAGTCTCCACAGTGGGAGGGGCGCTGGGAGGAAGCGCCTGCCCTCACTCTGGCCAGGCAGGCTTGCCAGGGGATGTCCCTGTCTGCTGCACCGTAAGCAGCCACATGGCCCCCGAACCAGAGGGAGATACCAGTAAGGGCTGAGGCTGGGGCTGCCTCCTCGGGGAAGGCAGAGGGGTCGGGAGGAGCTGACCTGTTCAATGCTGCCCAGAAATAGCAGCCCTGACCTGGGGCCACGTGGCCGAGCCTGGCCTGATGGGACAGCTCAGTCTTCCTTGGGGGCAGCCAGGAAAGGCACCCAGGAGACTGCAGGGACAGCCCTGGAAGGTGACTCCCCGGCCCCCAGCCCCGGACAGGCAGCCAGGAAAGGGATAGACCTGTGGCACCCAGACGGCCTCCTAGCTGCTTCCTCGCTGGGTCCCACACTCCCCCTTCTGAGGCTTGGGGTTCGTAAGGCTTGTCCATGTCCCCGTCACTGGGACTCCAAGGCAGAGACTGCAGAGGAGGGGTGGCCAGTCAAGGCAACCCCATCCCACCTATGCCCATCAGCGGCTCGTATGGGCTTCCCATCCATCCAGTAGCCTCCCACGCCCTCCACATGGTCAACAGCAGCCACACAGACAGCTGCACATGGCGTTAGAAGGTGAGAGCAGCGCTCGGTCCAGACGTCAATTGCTGGCCAACGATCGGCCTTCGGAGACCAGGAACAAGAATCACCAGAAAAAACCAAGCGAGGGCCACTCACTGGGAGTCTCCCACAGGCACGCTAAGCTCTCTGTGACCTCCAGGGACCCCGCCAGCAGGAAGCGCCAGGCTCTGAGGAGCTGGGGGGGCTGCCACCGACGGGGAGGGGCGGCGGGATGAGGGCAGATGCCTGAGTGCACTCCTGCCCAGCCAAGCAGCCCCCAGGACAGCAATGTCAGCAAACAACCCATCCTCAGGACCACGACGGCCAGGAGACTCCCAGGGGCCAGCCGGGGGGGCGGGCAATGGTGCCAGCAGAGGAGAGACCCCAACTGCAAGACCTGAGCAATGGGCCGCACCCAGAAGGCCCACGCAGGCCACTGGGTAGCTGGTGTATGGAATGTGCCAGAGAGGGGCCTGGGCCACCGTCGTCCACCCGACCCGCCCAGCTCCTCCCCAGTCTTCAAGGTGAGGAGTATTCTGGGCAAAAAGCTCTCTGAGGAGCCTAGAACAGACTCTGGTCAAGAGTCCAGGCCCTGGGCTGAGCGTAACGGCTGCTGGACAAGCCGCAGGGGTGTGGCTGCAGAGGCAGAGAGGAGCCGCCTCCCGCCCTGCTGGGCCCCGTTCCCAGCCACCAGCTCTTACCTGAGTGGCCACTTTGCCGTAATCAATCCACCGCAGGGTGGCGAAGTTGGTAGATTCTGCGCAGTTGAACCCGTGATTGAAGCCGGCATGGTAGCCGTAGGGAAATGTGATCATGAATTCCCCGGCCTCCTGCGTGATCTGTGGAGGGAAAGGAGACGGGTGAGGGCAGGGCCACCGGAAGTGCTGCAGGGGCAGGGACAGGGTTCGAGGACTTCCCAGCGAGTGCCAGGGAGCCTGGCTTCTGAGACCATGGGGTTGCAAAAAGTCAAAGGTGGCTCCATGTGACTCTAGGGGCTCCATTTCCCACGAGGCTCACGAAGGACTCTGCGAGCAGCCGCATCCACAGCTCTGTGGCCTGCGCTCGGCTCCTCCAGGCCCCTCCAGGGCCCAGCAGCCCCTGCCCTGCCCCAAGGTGGCTGTCCGCATCACCTGGCGGGAGAATAGCAGACGGAGCCGTGGCTGGACGCAATGCCCGTGAGCGCGCCTCCAGCTGGATCTTCATGGGGAGCGATGGGGGCCTCCTGTTTTGGAGGTGGCTGCGTCACACAGTCACTGTGACATGGCCTGGGGCTGGGGTGGAGGTGGGTGGTGCTGGCGGCAGCTTTAGAGTGCTCCGAGGACAAGACACCGCGTGTGCTCAGGACAGTCTGCTGCCCTCTCATGAGAAAAGAACCACCACTGCACGGGCAAAACGCGCCAGGAAGGGGGCCCAAGACACGCCACCATCCCACAGTGTCTTCTCATCGCATCGCAACAGGCGGGGCTCCACGAGGTCAAGGAGATCCAGAAACACCCGCATGCTGGCGGGGGGACCCAACGCCACAGATCAGCACCCTAGAGAACGGGCCGACACGTCCAGATCCAGGTCCGACTCTGAAGGTTGGCCCATTAGACTCTGCAGGTCTCTGAACCAGGACCCCCTAAACTGAGGAACCGAGGTGCGCATGGCTGGGGTTGGGCCCACAATGACCACAGACCCAAGGTTTCCCAAAAACCACCCCAAGGCCTGGAAGAAAAGGCGGGGCTGCCTACCAGTGCTAGCGGGCTGCAGCCTCCTGCCCTGGGAACCCTCCCCACTCTGGGGACACTTGAGATGACCACACTGACCACCCACTGTCTGTTCACTAAGCCCGTCAACAAATCCTTTGAAAGACGACCGTCCAGAAAGATCAACGACAAACTTGGAGCCATCTCTCCCACCTGCCAAGGGTTTCTGAGAGGCGGGGCTGTAGGCCTAATCCACAGACGTGGAAACTGACGCTCATGGACTAGAAGTGAGTGTCCTCAAAGTGAAGTGGGCCCCTCGTCTTTATTCAACATCCAGTAAAACGCAGGGATTACAGGCTGCTCAGAGTTCTGGGTGTAACCACGGCTCCAGAGAGTAACAGACCTCGCTGGGCACTCAGCACCCCTCTCCCCAGCCCTCCGCCAGGCCACCCCACCCAACCACGCACGCGCTCGCAGTCACCAGAGACCTCGCTCCCTCCCCTAGAGGGTCATGTGAACGTGCTGCACGGCAGCGACACGTGCCTGGTGTCTGCCACTGGCGTGCGTTTCTGAGATGTGTTCCCACTGTTGTGTGCACCAGGCGGCCACTCCTTTTCGTTCCTAAACAGGACTCGGTCGTGCGTGGATCTGTGGTCATTTATCTATCTCATGCGCAGATCTATGGCCATTTATTTATCCTCCTGTTGATGGATGTGCGGCTGTTTCCCGCTGGGGGCTCTTGTGAAGAATGCGGCTAAGAACACTGATTTAGCAATCTTTCTGTAGACATATGTTTTCATTTCTCCTGAGTAAATACGCAGAGCGCCACTGCTGGGGCACAGGGTATGAGCTTCAGTTTCCAAGAAAGTGCCGACCGGCTTTCCACGGCGGCCGCCCCATCCTGCACCTGCCCCGGCTATGAAGGCTGTGTGGCTGCCCCTCCTTGCTGGCATTTGGTGGCGGTGTTCTGACGTGGCCATCCTGGGGCTGGTGGCGTCTCCTGGCTGGCTGCCTCTCTCTTCTACCGACACCGGGCCCCAACGGTGCCCTTCATTCCTGCACTTCCTTCATAAAGCATCTGCTCAGGCCCCTCGCCCCGAATTCATTGGGCATTTCTTTTCTTACCTTTGATTTGTAGGAGTTCTCAGGCCTGCTGATTATTACTTATTCCTCCAGAAAGATGAGCAAAGATCGCTGGATACGCTGAAGTAACCAACAGGCCGTCAGAACTGGCGAGGCTTGCAGAAGCCAGCCACAGCGTCAGACATCAATCAGGGCCGACGCAGCTTGGAAAAACGCTAGTCCTTAAGAACACGATGATATTTTTCTTTTCAAATAATTAATTGCACCAATCAAGAGAAGTCAGCGTGCATTAAGTTACATTTTTAAATTCACATGAATTTAAAGTGACAGCCACATGCAGCAGAACAAGCATGCAGCAGAATATCGGGGTGGGGGGAGCACACATGCCCCTGAGGCCCCGGCCCCCACCGTGCAGGGCGTGGGGTTCTCTGGGCCAGCTTCTCCCCACTATGCTCAGAGTTCTGCAAAATGAGGGGCAAAGAAAATTAAGATTTGGGCCTTTTTCAAAAAACGTAATTACTGGGCCGGGCACGGTGGCTCACACCTGTAATCCCAGCATTTTGGGAGGCCAAGGAAGGAAGAATGTGTAAGCCCAGGAGCCTGAGACCAGCCTGGACAACATAGTGAGACCCCATCTCTAGGGAAAAAAAGAAAATCAAAAAAATTAAAGTAAATGCCATTACTGATTCCTTTATCCTATTTCAGCAGACTTTGGAAAGCCTTCTCCCCACCACTTCCTCTAAGGCCAACAGACACTCCCTGTCTCTTCCACAGGCCCATTCGAGCGTGGCAGAGAACCAGGCCTGCAGGCATGCATCACACTCAGAGCCTTCAGGGATCCTCTGGGCCCCCGGAATGCCAAGATCAAATCCCGAACGGGGGTGATGGCGGTGGAGAGCCAGGCTCTCAGGGATATTAGGACCTCATTCCCCTGGCCCGACCCCTCCTGTGAACCAAGGCCTGGAACAGGAAATGCTCTAGGTTAGGACAAGAAGATGACGTCCCTGTGAGGAAACCTGCGTCCTGGCGGCTTCATTCTGCACCCACGGTGTCTGTCTTCCGTGTCACTGCTGTCCACATTACCCAACAATCAATTAGAAGGCCCTGGGATGATGAATAGGCTTCACGGCAAAGTCGTCAGCAGTGACAAGACGCAGCCCCAGACGCCAGGCACGGAAAAGGCCCGGAACGCAGCTTCCTCCGTGAGCTCTTGCAGAATAAATGAGGGAGTCAATGGCAGATTACAGAAATACACACTTTTAATTATTAAAAAGCTCTGCTATTGATCAGCTTTTTCTCCTAGAAGTAAATACCATTACAAAGATTTATAAGTGGAGTGTGGGGAGTCACTGGTTTGAAGGCTGCCAGGAATTCAGATGAGGGGACCCACACACGCCGCTCTCCGAAGGGGACGCTCATCTCGAGCCCGTGGTGTCTGAGGGGCTGGAGGCCGGGTGGCAGAGGGGCTGCTCGCTGCAGTGGGACAGGGGCCTTCACCGTGGCAGCCTCTGGAGAAACTGGCGCCTGGCCCACCAGGCAGCTGGCCGGGGTGGGGAGGGTGGGGCGGAAAGGCCGCCCTGCCTGGATCCCGCCTGCTGCCATGCATGGTGCCAACAGCTGCTCCGGGGCCAGGGGTGAGCCGCCTCTGGGTCAGGTTCAGGGACTTCACAAACTGGAGTGCGATACAGACGCTGACCCGGGAGTCCAGGCCACCCGCTGCCTGCCCACACCTTCAGTGGGCACCCCACTCCAGGAAGCACCACTTTGGAAAAGGTTCTAGACAAACCAGCCGGAAAATCAGTACTTCTCACTTCCCTGGGCAATGCCGTGTTCTGTCTCATTTTGCTGGTAATGAATGATGTTCCAACCAGAAGGCGGGGGAGAAGGAAAGGCCGGAAGCCTGCACTTCTCCAAGCGAGATCGGCGCTGTCTGATGAACGCCCGCGGCGGCTGGGAGGCGGCCTCCTGGTTGCAGCCCCACCAGCAAGAGCAGATCCCTGATGTGCGAGCTGACGCTTTGGTGGTTTGATTGAAATGTCAGAAGCAACTTCCAGCTAGCTGACACTCAGGCCTCGCCACAGATCACGCTTGCAAGCCGGCACATCACTCTTCCCGCAGCACCTCCTGAGCTGGGTTCCCTAGCCGCTCCCCACTCCTGCCCAGCACCCAGGGCTGCAGCCCAGACCTGCCCAGAAGGTTCCAGGCACGCGCCTCTCGCCTGGGCAGAGCTGGGACACAGGCCTAGCCTCTCCCGTGCACGAAGGCTTCTCCATGGGGAAGGAACTGCCTTGAGTGGGTGCAGCTGCTGGGACAAGAGGACACCAAACCCCAGCTGTCCATCAATCCAGGTGCAGGGAGGTCCTGCCTGCCTGCCCTCTGCAAGCCAGACGCACCCCCACCCCCAGCTTCAGGTCCCCTCCATCACAGCCTTCGCCAACAGCCCCTGAAGCAGTTCACTGAGTGAGTTCAATCTGCACAGTGCAGGAGCGCCCCATATGTCATTTCTACACGTGGGGTGCCTGAGAGCCAGGGTGTGGCCTGGGGCGATAGGAACCAGCGAGAGGCCGTGCCCTCTGTTTCTTCGGCAGCTTCCCGCCCGGCCAGCAGGGGTCGCCCTGCCCTTCCACCCCTGCGGCCCCTGCAGAGGGGCGTCTGATGGCCACAACCAGGAGGAGGGTTTGGTTTGGTTTGGTTTGGGAGGGAAGGTTAACACCTCACCAGACTCAAGCTCTGCTACCCTCTCTCCCCCGTGGAAGAGCTGGAGGCTAACTGCTAATTCAGCCCTCCTCTGGCTTGCTAGCCATTGTTCTAGAAACTTCTCCAGGGTTAAGCAGCTTATCTCCTGGGGTGTGTGGCCACCTGGGCCCAGGTCTGGCACCCCTCCACCCACAGGCCTGCAGGCCCCACTCTGTACGCACCCGGCTGAAGGGGATCCCGTACTTCTTCAGGATGATGGGCGAGATGAGGGTCATCTTGTGCCGCAGGAAGGCGTCACAGCCCTGAGAGCTCCCGGGGAAGAATCCTAGGGCGGAAAACACAGGCATGGGTCTCCCGGGCCATGGCCGGCGAGTGGGCGACGACGCTGCCCTCTGGGTGGGCAGGCCCTTTCCTATCACGGAGAGCAGGCACGTGGGAGCAGGGAACATAGCCGGGCCTGCCCTTGGTTCTCAGGGCCCAGCGTCCGCAGCTCAGGGGGAAGGGGAGGACTCACAGGAGCCGCCCCACAGTACCCTGCTGTACACTCGCTGGTGGCAGACAGAGGTGACGCCCTCTGGCCTCTGCGCAGTGATCACATGAGCGGACACCTGGACTCGTCTCTGCCAAGCGGCAGGGGCAGCCCAGAGCCTCCTCATCATGCATAGGACCAGGTTACTCACGTGACAAAGTGCCCACTACGGCACACACCTGGGTCCCTCACAGGGCACAGCTATACAGAGACCTCCCCTCCGACCTCCCCCCAGACAAAATCCACCATACAGCGGCCCCCACGGTCTCTCGGTCACCGAGAGAGCACGACCCTGGGGAAAAACGCAGTGTGGCTGCCCTCCTCTCGGAGACGATGCTCTAGAACCAGCCAGGCCAGGGACGGTGGGGGGACGATGGGGGGGATGGTGGCGGGGACGGTGGGAGTGACGGTGGGGGTGACGGTGGGGAGTGACGGTGGGGGTGACGGTGGGGAGTGACGGTGGGGAGTGACAGGAGTGACGGTGGGGGTGACGGTGGGGGTGGCGGTGGGAAGAGTGATGCCGCCTCCCTCGTGGGCACCTGCCATCAAGGCCATGAGTGACACTGAGCAGCTGCCCACACAGCCCCACGGGTGTCCTCACTGCCACTGCACAGGGGAGGAAATCGAGGCTCGGGCCACCAACCGACTCACCCTCGGCCCAGCACCGCCAGGAAGTGGCAGAGCAGGGCCGACCCCGGGCCGTGGTCGGAGCTCATGGCCTCTCCGTCAGGCCACGCTCGACGCGGTGGGCTGAGTGCACGTGTGTGGGGCTGTGGGGCCAGGAGCGCCACAGCTGACTGCAAACAGCGCCTGGAAAGCAGGCAGCTTCCCGAACCTCAGAGGCAGGCCGGGGTGGCTCACGCCGGGAATCCTAGCACTTTGGAGGGCGATGCAGGTGGATCTCTGGAGGCCAGGAGTTGGAGACCAGCCTGGCCAACATCGCGAGACCCCATCTCTCTAAGAATGAAAATCAATAAACCAAACTTCCTGACTAGCACGGTCAGGGCCACAGGTGAAGAGGCGCATCGGGGCTGAGGTACCGGAAGCAGCTGCTGAGGCCAGACCCTCGGTGTGCAGCACAGACCCTGTGCCGAAGGGACGTCCTTGAAGCAGCTGGGCACCCAGAACAAGCACGCTGGGAGCCAGGCGGCCCGAGCCAGGAAGGGCGGTTGAGCAAGGGGACTCACCATCTCCTTTCAGGCACTTCCTGCCCCACCACCCACTCTGCGAGTGACAAGAGGGAGGAGGCCGGCCCAGGAGCACAAGGACCCTGGGAGGAACCCTGGGTTAAGCCCCGCTGCAGGACAGACTGCGGAGCCTGAGGCCTGCTCCCCACCAGGGCTGCCAGCTCTTCCCTGCCCTGTGGCGGTAGAGAGGTGCTGCCCTGTGGGCGATAGGAGGTGTGGGTGTGTCACGCCTGCAGCAGACAGGGAGCCCACAGCCGTCTCCTTCTGCCAGGACTGACCTGCAGCCTCTGCCGGCCGGCCGCCCTTCAAGAAGCCTGCACAGACATCAAGCACCTCCAGGCCGGGACACACCCCCAGTGGGTGGTTGGTGGAAAAAGGCACATGCGTGTGCACGACCACCAGTGCACGGAGGACCGGCACAGGCAGAGGCGAGAGAGTGGGGCCGCGCCACCTCTGCCGGAACCCGGCTGCACAGACATCACGGTGAGGTTCTGCAAAGAACAGGGCTTTACCGAATCCGGCAACTTTTCTCTGCACTAAAAGCATTTCAGTTAGAATTATGACTGCCTGCCACCCGGCCCACCGGCCTCTCTGCAGTTCCTCTTTTTAATGCACAGTTTAAGTGGCTCTCATTAAAGCTCTAACAAAGGCGCACATTTTAAGTGATTAGCACCAATAAGGCTCCAGCACATGAACGCTCTCCCCACAGGCCCCACAACTCTCCCGGCGAGCCCATGTGGAGCACAGCTATTCATTTTCCATATTAATCACACACCCTTCCACTGTCCCAAAGATGGAGCACGACGCTTCCCCCAAGAGTCTGGGAGGGGCACTGAGGAACACAGGGGGGTGGGCTCTCTACCCCAGCACCGCCCCATCCTCCCCCAGCTCCCATCCAGAGGGGAGGGCAGGACCCTGAGCCAGAGGCCATGCGGGACTCCAGGCACCTCCATGCGGCCACAGCCGTCTGACACATCCCACCACCCTTCCTGACCCTCCTCTGGGTTCACAGCCAGGCTGGCTCCTAGAATTCTGGGAGTTGCTCTGCCCTGCTGAGGGTGACCAGTGTCTCACTTGTCACCCAGGCTGGAGTGCAGTGGCTCAATCACAGCTCACTGTAGACTTGATGTCTTGGGCTCAAGGTGTCCTCCCGCCTCAGCCTCCTGAGTAGCTGAGACTACAGATGCATGCCACCAAGCCCGGCTAATTTTTACAGAGACAGAGTCTCACTATGTTGCCCAGGCTGGTCTTGAACTCCTGGGCTCAAGCGATCCTCTGATGTCAGTCTCTCAAAGCACTGGGATTCCAGGTGTGTGCCACTGCATCTGGCCAGAGAGTCTGTATTCCCTAAGAACCCCTGTGAAAGCACCCAAGGGCAGGGAGGCCCCACAAAGAACGAAGTCCTCAGGCTCCCCTCGCCCAGCCCAGGCACCGGGCCCTCTGCACACCAAGAAAGCAAACCGGCCCTCCAGGTCCCTGCCCGGCCTCAGAGAAGAACCAGTGACATTCTAGGGAGAGAGGATGTGGCGCTGCCAGACCCCGCCTCAGGCCTCTCCGGAGGGCTCTTGTCAACCCCTGCTTTTCTAATGCAAGAGAAAACGGTTGGGATACTGGGTGACGGGGGATGGACAGTGGCTAACTGTAGTCTCCGTTTAACGGAGGGGGGGAGAAATGGCTGGCAAGGATGGGGTGGCCCCCTTGATCCGGGTACCAGAGAGCACCTGAGCTGATGGCTCAGTGGGGCTTTCTTCTGTGGCTTTCTAGGCGTGGCTGGCTGAATAACAGACCTGCAAGGCGTCCAGGTGCTAACCCTGGGACCCGTGAGTGTGGTACCTTCCATGGTGAAAGGTCCTGTGCTGATGGGACTGAGTGAAGGTTCTTGAGGTGGGAGAGCACCCAGGGCTATCCCCAGGGGCCCTCACAACAGGGAGGCAGAGGGACATTTGGTCAGAGCAGAGGAAAGTGAGGAGAGCACAGAGACAGAGGCAAAGTGATGCGGCCCCAAGCCCAGGGATGCGGGCGGCCTCCGTGCTGGAAAAGGCGGAAACGGATTCTCCCTGGGGCCTCCAGACGGAACCAGCCCTGCTCGCACCAGAGTCTTAGCCTCTTCGTGTACATTTTAGACTCCTGACCTCTGGAACTGTAAGACGATAAATGTGGTTGTTTTCAGCCACTGATTCTGTGGCCATTTGTTACAGGAGCCACAGGAAGCTAACACAATGTGGGGAATGTTTCTTTAGCTGATGTCTTCAGATTTGTTTTGGAAATCGGTATTAAAAAAATACAACAGGAGAAAGGCTTTAATTTGGCTTTTGTTTCACAGCTTTGGTATGTAAGCGAGCTGGACCTTTGCTACGGCCTGTCTGTAATTGCAAATTTCTACCACGAATAGCGTGCTCCTACGACCAGGGCTTATTTGTGCATAAAAACAGGGCCCAGGTTTCCCACAGAAACGCTCAAAAATACCAAGAGCAAAGCCGTCGGTCCGGAGGCCAGGAGAGGGCCCTGCTCACGGCCCACGGAGTCACCTTCCCCTCCGTCCCAGCCACCGAAGCCACAGCACTCAGGCAATGTTTCCTGCACAGACACGTGGCTCCTGGTGCAGTCTCTGGAACAGGAGAGCCTTATTCTCCCAGAAAGACTCACAGTTCCCATCTCCAGAGCCAAAAGCCCACGGGAAGGGGGAAGAAGGCATGTGGTGGGCGTTCGTTCTCTGGCTCAAAGGTTTGGAAGGGACCAAGGACAGCAGCCAGGCAGTCCCAGGAGCTTGAGCCCGAGGCTGGGCAAGGGCTCCCAGAAAAACCGTGGCTGTTCAGGTGCCGAGCTGCCCGACGTGGCTCCCGAAGGGCGGGGTGCTCAGACCCTCACCCCTCACACACCCCAAGATTTCCACCCGCCAGCCCGGAGGAGCCGGCTCTGGGGTGACTGGGAACGGACCTGCAGGAGGCAGAAATCGTGTCAGCCAGCTGTGTCTTAACTGTCTAGGCACTCGGGAGTAGTGGGGCGCCATGAAATCGACATTCCTGTTGTGCTGTGCCACCGGGCTGACTCGGGGACCCTGCCCACTGCACCTGCTCAGATGCCTCAGGGCTGGGTGGTTGGGGGCGCTCAGGGTGGCCCCAGCCCAGTGTCTCCAGATGTCTGGCTTGTTTCCAAGTATCCCATGACCTGAGGATCCAGCCCTCCCTCAGGCACGTGCCAGGAGCCTCTATGACAAAGCCCTTGTTTCCCAAGAGTCCCCAGGGAGCATGTGAATGCAGGCTGGTGGCACCACCGGTGAGGACATTTGCCGAGGGCACGCAGGCCAGGTCCCAGCAGAACAAGGGCAAACACCGTGCGGCCACTACGCCGGCTCCCGAGCAGGTGAGCTGACTGCTGGCTGCACTGCGTCCTTTCCCGGGTGTTCTCAGAATTAGCAAGGGCCTGGTGTGGGGCGGGTGATGGGAGGAAAATGAACACAGACTGCCCTCCCTGGGCCCTGGCCACCTTTGGCCAGGTCCGAGAAGTTTGCACTAAGAGAACTGGAAAACAGGAGTGTCAGGGCACTGCGTGCGATTTTCACGAGGGACGAACCTCATGGCAGAAGGGCATGGGTCTGACCACGAGGGTGAAAGGAAATGGAAAACTCACACAGTAATGGCTCAAAGCGTGTCACCACTCCCCCAAACCCAAACCCAAACCCAAACCGCAGCAGAGCCAGGGGGATGCCAGCTGTTCCTCCCCACTCACAGGCCCCTCCCACCCAGTCCCAGGCTCCCAGGGCCCAAGGGGCAGTCACCTACCGATGGCCAGCCGCTCCAGGCGCTTGCCGTGCTCTGGTGGGATGGCGTACCTGCGAGAGAAGGGAGGCACGTCAGAGGCAAGGTCGGTGGCGGCCATGCGTGGGGATGCCCCTGGCCATGCGTGGGGCTGGCCCTGGGGAGACACAGACAGTGCCCAGGGCAGAAGCGAAGTGCAGTCGTGGTCAGAGGTGTAGGGAGGGGATGGCCAGGGACAGGGGCTCTCAGGACGGAATCCATAAGGAAGTGAAGGGGCCGGGTGGATGAGTGGGGAGTAAGGACCGTTGCTCAGAGGCTTGAGACACACTCAGAAAGCCAGGAGTGGACACGCTCCCGGTTAAACAGCACTCCACCCTGAGGAGGCTGAAAAGGCAAAAAATAAAAGAAAGCCCTGGACTGGAACTGCGGTGGCGAGGGGCCCTGGAGCTGCCAGCCAGGTCTCCAGGCCCGCGTCACCCGTTTCCCAGCATGGGGAACCAACAGGGAAAAGCAGCTTCGGGAATGAGGAAAGCTACCTTTGTCACCGACTTTATTTTTACACAGTTTACATCTGAAAGATCACCGAGGCTCCATCGTGAATAAGAAAATGTTAAGATGAAAGTTTGCAAACACAGGAAGCAAAGTGAGGGTGATATCCCGCTCAAGCCGCACGAGGAAGCTGGCGATCCCAGACGCTGGGACTCTCTTCCCATCAGGGCGGGTGGGCCCCAGGACCCACAGCCTCGGGGGAACAGTGAGAAGCCCGGATGCCAATGGGGACACCACCCAGCCCACTCCCAAGGCCTCCGGCAAAATGAAAACCTCAATTTCCAAGCAAAGGCCACTAGGACAGGGCCTTGGGGACTTGAGGACGCACAGCTGAGGGCCAGCTGAGGGTCGTCAAGCCCCATCCCCAACCCTGCTCAACAGGCCAACAGCTCCTGTTCTAGAACTGTCACACAGATGAGAGGACACATGACTGGTCTCTCCCCCAGACCCTCCCAGGGCAGAAGCAAGACAAGGAAAAGCTGACAGTGGGAGATGCCCCGGCTCCGCTGCAGCCCCTTCCAAATGAAAGGCGACCTTGGTTTTTTTGTGTGTGATGGAGTCTCGCTCTATCTCCAGGCTGGAGTGCAGTGGTGGGATCTCAGCTCACTGCAACCTCCACCTCCCGGGTTCAAGCAATTCTCCTGCCTCAGCCTCCAGAGTAGCTGGGATTACAGGCGCCCACCACCACACCCGGGCTAATTTTTGTATTTTTAGTAGAGAAGGGGTTTCACTATGTTGGTCAGGCTGGTCTCGATCTCTTGACCTCATGATCCGCTTGCCTTGGCCTCCCAAAGTGCTGGGATTACAGGTGTGAGCCACCATGCACAGACTTTTTTTTAATGAAATAAAGAGTTCAGGCATGGTGGGTGTCTCACACCTATAATCCCAGCACTTTGGCAGGCCGAGGTGGGCAGAGCACCTGAGATCAGGAGTTCAAGACCAGCCTGGCCAACATGGTAAAACCCCTCCTCTACCAAAAATACAGAAACTAGCCAGGCATGCTGGCGGCTGCCTGTAATCCCAACTACTCAGGAGGCTGAGGCAGGAGAATCACTTGAACATGGGAGGCAGAGGCTGCAGTGAGCCAAGATCGTGCCACTGCACTCCAGCCTGGGCGACAGAGAGACTGTCTGAAAAAAATTAAAAATAAAGAGGGGACAGGGGCTGGACACCAGGCAAACATCATGAAGCCTCTAATCTAATAGAACACAAATAATTAATTTCCAGGCATGCTCCCCGGCAGAGGCGACCCCAGCACCTTCAACTCTGTCGTCCTCAGATTGTCTTCCATTTTCTGGACAGAGGTGTGTTCTTTTTTAAATGGCCTTTCTTCATTTACATAAAGATGAGAAAAGTTCATCCCAATCCAAAGCACCTTTGTGGGATGAAAAGCCCCTCCACACAGGGAATGAAGCACTCCGCTCCTTCTGGGAAGCTGCCGGGACGGGAAGGAACTAATTTACGGCTCCAGGGCTGCAATGATTAATGCCGCATCCCCAGCCTACAATGCTGCTCCACTTAATTACTGCCTGTAATTGGGAGTTGTAAAGATAAGATTAATTGAATCTGGCAAATGTTAAAAGTTTAATACATTGGAACGTGGCTCTGGCGTTATCAGAAAGCACAGACTGCGGGACGCTGGCCCAGTGTTCAGAGGAGCGGCCCCCGGAGAGACCATGAAGGACTCTTGGATGGGAGGCCAGACAGCCACGGAGACTTCTGGACTGCGCCGCCGCCAGCGCCCGGCAGCACCTCCCACCTCCCAGAGCAACCCTGTGACGGCCTCCGGGACCAGAAGACCTGATGCCGGCAGACCTGCCTCCCAGCCACTCCCAGGGACGCAGGCAGAAGAAAAACCTCAGTCTTCAAGACAAAGTGCCAGACAGGGCTTTAGGGACACAGAGCCGAGTGCCGGTTGGAGGGGCTACGCTTCGTCCACGCAGGGCTGAAAGCACGCCCCGGTTCCACATGGGGAAGCAACCCCAGGATGGGGGCTAGAAGGTGGCCTCAGGCTGCTTCCTATACCAAGGCACTCTGGGTGTCTGGGAAGCCAAGTTCAAAGGACAGGGTGCTGACGGCACTGGTGGGCAGGCCACGGAGCTGGTGGGTTGAAGCAGACGCACCGCAGAGACCTATAGTCGCCAAAGGAGAAGAGACTCAGGGAGCCTTTGGGCCCCCAGAGGGCATCTCAGCAGGGTACTCAGCCCAGGGCCCCCAGAGAGTGCAGAAAGCAGAGCCCCTTCCTCAGTCCCAGTTCAGGGCCATGCTGGGGCATCCCTGACACTTGGCCTTGGCTCTGGAGGAAAAAAAAAAAAAGAAAAAGCAGCTATTTGGGTTGGAAATGTGGAAATGTTTGTTCACTAAAGCTCGAGGCAGGGGGAGCATCTGTCTGGCTATTAGCGAGCAATTTCTTGGGGCTATAAAACCAACCCAGGTTTACTGGCCGCCAGCACGGGGAGGCAGTTTGTCTCGCTCCCTGGGAGCTCGGTCCCCATCACAAGGTCAAACTTCACGACCAAAATCCATCAGCTTTGCCTGCCTGCGACCCCAGGAGGTCTCCTTCTAGACACGGCAGCCCTGTTTGCCTGGGTGGTACAGGGCTCTTGCACTTTCTGGACAGACGGCTGCCCAGGCCCTCCGGCGCCTGTGCGGGCGCCACTGGTCCCCAGGTGGGCCTGCTCCCGGCCTCCTGCCTCTGTCCAGCTCTGAGATGCTGCCGGCTCCATGTCCTGCACGGGCGCTGCCCACAACCCCCGGCACCCCTCCCTCCCCAACCAGCACCACCTCCTGCTGACACAAAGGCCCCCACATCAGCCTCTCTGTCCCACAAGGGCTGGCCACCTCTCACCCTCTAGAGCCCTGGAAGCTGGGTCAGTGCACGTGTCCCCGCCTTCTGGCATCTTCGGAGCACATGCAGCCATCAGCTCTCCCTAAGCCAGGGTGCGGAGGGTCTGCAGCCCAGCTCACAGGGATTGCTGGAGCAATCTGGAGAGGTCAGGACAAAGGAACTAGGAAGAGCGAGGCCTGGAACCTGGTGGGGCTGTGGGAGGCAGAACAGGCCCCGGGGCTTCCGAGGACAGAGTCTCGGAAACCTTAAGTGGGTGGGGAGATGCAGCTCAGTGCAATAAGGATGCTTCCAGCAAGCTCAGCTCTCCCAGCACAGGGCGGACGCCCTGAGGTGTATCTGGGCGGGGGCCGAAGGCAGGGAAGTTGAGGAGGCTGCCAAGTGAGCCTTCAGGAGGGAGGGCCGGGTGGCCAGTACAGGTCCCTCAGGTGCCCCTGCCGCAGGCCCCTGGCCTTGCCTGGAGGAATCTGGTTCTAAATTGGGGTGAATACAATTACGAGGTGCCCTACTGAGGACTCGGGACCCAGGCCCCAGGCATCGCCCCTCCTCTGCTCCTCTGTCCACAGCACCCCGAGGGGTGTCCCTCTTCCTGCCCTCAGAGTCCGGCCTGTCTGACCCCCGCACCCACTCTCTCTGTTCTGGAATGCTCTACACACGTCCTTCTGGAAGACGCTAACCCACAGAAGTCATACCAACTCAGCTCTGCGTCTCCAGCCCGGGCTCTGGAGCCGTCTACCTGGCAACCACTCCTGGTGCCCGGCCACAGGGGGCCCCGCAGGCTCTGTGAGTGCCATATGTGGGTGCCAGGAGGCCGAGAAACAAACCCAGGCACCGCACGCCTTTTGCAAAGCCAGTCATGTGCAAGCCAAAGTGGCGTGGGTGAGAAAATAAAACAACGGAGAGACGAGGGCCAGGACTCAGCCCTGGAGCTGGGGGCACGGGACGTGTGCGGTCACACGATGGTTAAGGAACAAATGACGTCCCAGCAGCGCACCAGCTCCTAGGCCCGTGGGGAGACACGCGTGAGGGGCACAGTAACTCGCCAACGAGGACCTGAGTTCCAGAAGAACGCCCGGTGTAGGGGCAGTGGGTGGGCAGCCCCCGGACCCTCTGCCTTCCAGGTTTGTTTTTCACGCTTTGAGGTGTTTTGAGTAGTGTATGTCACCAACCTTACACTTACTGCCACCCAAGAAAGGCAAAGCTAAAAGCTTCAAAGCCACCCACAAGGCAAGAGTGGGGGCCAGGCCACCTCTCGAGGGGCTGGGACCCAGAAGCGGAGAGCAACTGAGGCTGGGCCCTGCGGCCTGACACAGAAGTCTGACTAGTGTCCAAGGACACTGGTCACCCAGGAGATCAGGACTGCGCCAAGGACTGGACCCTGAGCGGGCAGTGCCGAGCCACGTGCTCTGCTTCAGTGCCAAGGTCAGAGGGTGGGGACGCCCCACCAGGCTCAGCCAGCGGTGCTGAGACCAGGCCTGAGTCCGGGCTGCTGGCAGAGCTGTCCGGGGGATGCTGGAGGCCCTGACAGCCTCGCTTCTGCCTGTGCAATCTCGCAGGGTCCTCGGCGACGGGAGGGCAAAGCTTTGCCATGGGCCCCAGCAGAAGCCCTCAGGCCCGCAGAGGAGGGATGGATGGCAGGCAGCTCCTGAGCCAGAGCCAGGGAATCAAAGCAAAGGCGTTCTCTGCAGGCAGGCGCTCACCTCCAGCCAGGGAACGGGCCACTGTCATCTCGCCGCCACGCCGGCCCGGGAAAGAGTCTTCCTGTCCGCTGCAGAGGATGCTATTAATAGTGTAATTTTCTTGGTGTTTTGTTTATTCCCCCGGAATGGCTTGATGGATGTGAATAATTATCAGACTATAAAAGCCAGCAAATGTGCTATTTTCTATCGCTCTAAATCATCAAACAAATAAAGTGTGAAACAGCATTTTTGAATATAATTTTCCCCTCTAATGGCTTAGAATTATTATCAAGAACAATGAAAATAAATAAGCAAATGCCTTTGAGTTAAAAATTAAATGATTGTGTCAGGAAAGGGAACACAGGCCGGCCTGGGCAGCCGGGACCTGCCCAGGAGCCCTCAGCTACCACAATGATGACACGAGGGCCGGGCCACCCCTGGGTGCCATTCCACAGGGCCCCAGCCTGAGGCAGGCCCACGTGTGGCTCCATAAAAGCTTGGACCCCGCTGGGCTCTGCGAAGCAGGCACTGTGGCCCCTCCTGGGCTGGAAGACACTGCGCAGCGGGGCTGCCTGCTTCACCTGTGGGCACTGCCTGCCTGGCCAATGCCCCAGCACCCCCAGGGACCCCGCCTGCCACGGCCAAAGCACAGCCGCGCCTGACCTCAGAGGGGGTGGGGGTCCAATATCCTGCCTCCTCACAGCCTCTGCCTCTCCCAGCCAAGGGCAAGCAATGCCTACGGGGCCACTGCCTCTCAGGCCAGGCAGAAAGCCCGAGATCGGGGCAAAGTCTCAGCTGAGGAGCGTGATGCTGGCGCCCACGGCGCATGTCCCCACCACACCGGCCAGCTGCCCCAGGCTCCCTACCTGGGCAGCACCGCCACAGCGACCAGGTCACTCCTGGCGCCCTCTCCCTCCTGCTGCAAAGGGAATGGGCTCCTTGGAGGCTCCCAAGCCAGGGCTCTGTGGCCCCTTGCCCCTGACAGTGGCTGCCTGGCACCATCGTGCGCAGTCCTTATGGATGGCTCCAAACCCAGAGACAGGACATCGCAGTGTAAGGTTTTTTTTTTTTTTTAAGATCCGTGCCGCTTTCTGCCGGGTGACAGTGGCACCTGGAATCCATTCCAGCTTCCGCCAGCGGAGGCTCTCGGCAGTCAGGTGCCGGAGATGAAAACGCTCTCCACCCTGCCCTGCGCCCCACCGCTGAGGAGTGTGTGCCAAGAGCGGGGTCCGCCCAGAGCCCTTCAGAGATGCCGGCGCAGCCCAACGCATGCTGGAGGGTGAGGAAGTTAATTTCACAGTGTCTGCACAGGCCTGGGCAGACGGGCCCTCGCCATTTAATGTGCTATCATCGCAGACACAGAACCAGGGAGGCAGAGCCCGTGCACGCCATGCTGGAAGTGCCCGAGACCAGGTGTCAGGTTGGACACAGGCCACCTGGCAGAGCGAGCCACTACACAAGCTCAGGAGGGCCACGGCAGATCCAAATGCCAGCGGCGCCCCCAGAGCCCCAAGTGACAGCAGAAAGGAAAAGCCACAGTGACCACAACCCTCACAACAAAGCCCTATGGCGCCCGGGCCTGCAACACAGCAAGACGGCTCTGGGGCACTGCCCTGTGGTTGGCAAAGGCCGGGATAAGAGTGAGTCAGCTGCAGAGTGGGCTTCCCGCGAGACCCAGCGGAGAGCTGCTGTCCCAGCCCCAAACCCACACAAGCCCCCCAGCCGCCATGTGGGCCAGGAGCCGGCTGAAGATGAGCCAGGCCAGGGCAGCTCCTCAGCTCTGCTCCTCAGAGTGGCACGGTGACCGGGCCGGGGAAGCACGGGCCTGTGTGATGGCCACTGGGCTGCGCCGTGTCCACTCCGCCCACTGAAGTGTCTGAGTTCTCCGGGCACCTTCTGTGTGTGCCGTGGAAATCACACCTCAACAAAGCTGGTCACAGAAACCTCCAGCACCGAGGACACAAGGACGGGTTCCAGTCCCTGCCCAAGTTGCTGGGCTCAGGGTCACAGACACACTTGGCTCTTCAGAGTGTCTTCAGTGTTGTGGAATCCAGGGTGTCCACCAGGTCCACAGGGGCCCCACCAGAAACCCTGAAGGGACCAGGTCACAGATGTCCTCTCTGGAAAAGGCACCAAGCCCAGCTGGTTTTACTGAATCCTACCCAGTGACCTTCATCTAAACAGACAGTGCCCACGTATACACGTGGCTGGCAAGCAGTAAAGATGTCATGTTACCGAGCTTGTTTTCTGAATCTGGCATACTCTCCAAATGGATGAATAAATGAACAAATGGGAAACCCTATCACCAGTAAAGAACACACAGGAAAATGATAAGCCAGTACCACATGAATGTGAAAATTCTAAATACGAGTCAAGCACAGTAAGGTATTGCAAGACCAAGAAAAGTTTATCCCCAAGGGTGCAAAGACATTCCAAAATTGAAATCTATCGAAAATTCCAAAGTATTCAGTATAAAAATTCTCAGGAAACTATGACTCACAGGGACTCCCCCACTGTCACCTTCATGGCGAGGCAGGAGAGGATACAACTTGCCCATCATATGGCACGCGTCATGCTGCCCTGGAGACACTGGCCAACGTGATACATCAAGAAAAAGACAAAGGGTTTAACAAGCAAAAAGGATGAGACAAACTTCTTAAAATCATACTATAAATGTCTAAGCAAGGCATGATGGCGTGTGTCTGTGTTCTCAGCTCCTCAGGAGGCTGAGGCAGGAGGGTCACTTGAATCCAGGGAGTTGAGGCTGCAGTGAGCCATGACTGCATCACCACACTCCAGCCTGGGCAACAGAGGGAGACCCTGTCTCTAAAAAAAAAAAAAGTTGAAAGTTTAATTATAACACACGTTTCTACTTAGGAAATCTAAGCAAACAAACAAACTGGTAAAATTACGGAATTAAACAGCCCAGCAAGGTGGCAGAATTTTTAATTAAAAAAAAAAAAGTTTTCTCTACAGGAGAAAAAAGCATTCACAGAACACTCTAAACCCACTAGGGTGAACGTGTCCCTCGTCTGAGGTGGAGGAGGAGCAGGTCACACACAGACCTGGTAGTGCACCTGCCTGCTGGACTCACAGGCTCTGACCTGGGTAAAACCCCTGCACACCCCTGCAAGAGCGCACGGGGATGGGCGCGTGATGGGAGGAAGCGCAAGCACTGGAGTTCACCACGCAGGCGCGAGCAGCAGGAAAGGCATGCTACTGACGTCCGCCACAGGAAGCCAGGGTCGCCCAGGACGGGAGTCCGCCCCACAGGTGAGTCAGGTGAGACAAAGATGTTAGGAAAAACACGTGGATCCATGGCCAGAACACACAGACAGCCTGGGAACTGCCAGAAACACTGAGGTCCTGTATCCCCACTGAGAGAGAAGGAGAGGAGCTGTCCCGACCCCAGCCTGCTGGAAGGGAGAGATCACGGGGATGGGGCAGAGGACGGGAAGAGGAGGAGTGAGACCCTTTCCCAAAGACTCACGGGAGAAACGGGAGCCCCAGAGCTGGTGCAGGCCCCACGGAGAAGGCTCCAGACCTACTCCCCCAGATGGCCAGTGCTGCAGAAATGGAGCCAGGCCTCAGCTGCACGGCTCCTCCAGAGGCGACCACAGAACTCCTCCCATATTCGATGGCAAGCTACCCTACTTATTCCTTCCTCTTTTTGTTTTTTAAGAGACAGGGTCTTTGCTGCAGCACCGTCACAGTCACGGCAACCTCAAATTCCCAGGCTTAAGCAGTTCCTCCGCCTCCTGCAAAGCCGAGATGACAGGCGCGCGCCACCATGCCCAGCTCATTTTCTTCTTTCTTTGCAGCGATGGGGTCTCGCAATGTTGCCCGGATTGGTCTCGAACTCCAGTGGCTGCCTCCAGCAATCCTCTGGCCTCAGCCACCCAAAGCTCTGGAATTACAGGCATCACCCAACCTGCCTATTTCTACCGGAAAAATCCTCCTTCAAGGAGCCTGGCCCCGGGGAGAGGCCGCCTCCCTCATTTGTCCCCAGCACAAGGGCCCATTTGTGTGACTGATACTAACACTTGCTGGAGAGATAGGATCTGCCAGGGACCAGGGTGGCTTGTTCCCAGGAAGCAGCCTTACTGAGCTGCAGCGGCTTTATCTGTAACGGATCATTTTAGGGGACAATAGACGACGGAATGTGGTATCTTACACCAGCAGGGTCGATGATTTCAAATAATGACATTTTTATTGAGACACACAAGAGACCAGCAGAGTCCCCAGAGTGTTGGCTCAGGGAAGACTGGCACCGCGGGTGGGAGGCGACGCAGTTCTCAGGTCTCTCAGGGCCAGCCAGGAGACCTCACTCTGGGCACGGTGGCTGTGGTGGCCCACCCACGCTCCCGGGCCACGAGGTGTCACCACACTGGCCCTCAGGGACCTGGGCTGGGTCAGCACCCCAAGGAGCTGGGCGGATCTCACACACCGCCAGCCACTTCCATTAGGAGCAGACTCACAGAGGCAAGCAGCGTCCCGCCTACAATTAGAAGCCGGATTGGAGGCATCTCATCTCCAGCCCTGATGTGTATTTTCGGCCCGCAAATTACTTTTATTATATGACAAGACCAAAAACGCAAAGTCATGTGCGAGTTATTTGTGATGATGTTTTTCCTGCAGCCTCTCTGGGAAAGCTGTGCTCATCACAGGGGAGGGTGTGCAGGGCAGGTGCCCAGCAGCAGAGCTGCGGCTGTCAGGTTCTGACGAGGTGCCAGGGACACAGGGCCGTGGACACCCAGCGGCCTCCCTTACCTGCCCCCTGTCAAACTGGCCTGAATTTCTGCTCATCAACAACCAGGAGGCAGCCCCTACCGTGCCCGGACCCACAGCCCTCCTCCAGCATTATTCGAGCTGAGTGGAAACCCCTCACCATTTATTGTGTTAAAAGGCACAGGATGGTTTAAATAGGAAAAACAAGGACAGATCTCCTAAGAGCACAACAGTGTCTGAAGAGACAGCGACTGCAGCTGGAGAAAGAGCATGCCTCTTTTTTGTTTTTTCCAAGATGAAGTCTCACTCTGTCACCCAGGCTGGAGTGCAGTGGCACAATCTCGGCTCACTGCAACCTCTACCTCCCAGGTTCAAGTGATTCTCCTGCCTCAGCGTCCCGAGTGGCTGGGACTACAGGTGACTGCCACCACACCTGGCTAATTTTGTATTTCTAGTAGAGACAGGGTTTTGCCATGTTCATCAGGCTGGTCTTGAACTCCTGACCTCAGGTGATCCGCCCACCTCAGCCTCCCAAAGTGCTGGGATTACAGGCTGGCCCACGGCTCCCTTTGTCCAGAGCAGTGAGGGATGCTAATGGCCAAGGTTAGCATCCACATGAGCCCAGCCCCGGGGGGCCTCGACCTGTGCCTAAGGAGGTGCTAGCCTGAGAGCTGCTCTGACGCCCTGGATGGCTGCGGGCAGGAAGCAGCAGAGAAGTCGAGAAGCTGCTCTGGCCGCACCAAGCTCTGCAGAAGGCCAGCTGGGCACCAGGCCAATGCACTGGTGGCAGGAGTGAGCCATGTGCAGGGGTCCCAGAGAGGCAGGAGGGTGTGAGGCCCTGGTGGGAGTCTGGGTCTCTGTGCAGAGCGTGGTCCCGACACCTGCAGGCTGTGGAGGCTCCGATGCTTCGATGCTTCCATTTAATTCGTCACCTGGGCCCACAGACACATAGCACCCACTGAACCTCAGGAGGACAGATGGTGACGGCCTGGCCCCTGGTGACCAAGACGGCCCAGGGCATCCTAAATGGCGCCCTTAATGAAGGGACTAGCTTTGGAGAGCACAAGGGTTAAACTGTCTCCCACACAGGTTGATGTCCGAGGGGGCCACACGCTTCTGTTACTGCAACCTAAGTCTCAGCCTGTGCCCCCTACCAGCAGAGGTCGCAAGACACTGGGTCCCTCCCTGGGCCTCGAGGCCCCAGTAGGGCTCTGGAGCCGGGAGGGTTTCGCTCACGCGTGGGTTAAGCCTGCTCAGCTCGCAGTCAGGTCGGGAGAGCAGGCAGCTGAGCCCTCCGCAGGAGGCTGCTGAACAAGGACCATTAGCGATGCTGTCATCGGCTCGTCCTGCGCGCCTGCCCCCTTTGATCAGAAGGCAGCCAGCGCTCCCGTCCCCTGCTGCTGGCGAGTGTGGAGGGAGGAAGCCAGTCGTGCACTGCCCAATTTTTAAGCAAAGATAACGAAGACTCCCTCCTCCCAAAGATTTGCAGCCATTTCCCTTCTGGGGAGCTGAACCCTGCCGGCAGCAGTCTCATCGACGGGGAGAAATTTGCCATGGAAACCAGGCCCTGCACTCAGAACCCAAACCTCTGATGCCTACGGAGACGGGGTGGGCGAGCGACTCCAGGTCAGGGCCAGCCTCGGCTGTGGTGGGAGGGACCCGAGGGTGTGCGCAGACCCCCACGGCCTGAATACACTCCTCATCCAAACACCGCCTGGTGGGATTATCTGAAGACGGGAATTCACGCCCACTGATGACATTTCCAACAGAACTAACAGTTTCTTAAAGCAGTGGGCAGGGACAGGATGCCGGAGACTCGCCCGGCACGGCACAGCCTGGAAGCAGGCGCCGGGTTTGTTTGGCTCCTGCCTCCCTAAAGCAAAACTCCTGCAGCCTCACAAGCGACACAAGCCAGCGTGTGCACCGCCACTCCAACCCGAAGCACCCGCTTTGAACAAAAGACTCCAAAATGAGGGCCATCTGCTCCTGCCAGACCAAGCTGGTGGGTGAGCAGGGGCTGCAGACAGGAGTCAGCACACGACGTGGGACAGGGGCTGTCAGGCAGCGTGAGGCTGAGGCGGCCCTGCAGGGTCCAGAGCCGGCCCAGCTCCCACCACACCCAGACCCTGGCCCCCCCTTCCGAGGCCACTCCATCCTCCCGGTACACAGCCAAGAGCAGCAGCTCCCTCGCTTAGGGACCTCCCATGCATGCCCTCCTGCCCTGCTCCTGAGCTGGTCTCCCGTCCTCCCCTTTACTGAGATCCCCTCCTAAGTCCTCAGAGCCCCCGGTCACCCTGCCTCCATCCCAGGGGCTCCCAGGCCTGATCCTGTTCTGGGGGTTGGGCATGGGGTGTCTGGCTGCCTGGCCACAGCAAAATCCCTGAGCGGGCATGAGCACTCCATCAGGGCTTGAGCAGACCCGTCTCTTCAACCTCGAAACTCTGTTGGCTGAGCCCCTGTAGGACACCCAGCACCCACATGGCAGGAGAGAGAAGCCAAGGCTCACTGGCCCTTTCCCAGCGGGACATGTGGTCGGACTGCATTTCCCAGCCTCCTTTGCTGCAAGGCATGGCCATGTGACCCTGGGTGCTGGCCAATGAGGTGTGGGCAGAAGTGGTGGGCCCTGCCCTCAGACATTGCCCCCTAAGCTGCCCATCAATCCCTCCTCCTCAGCCTGTACAGCAGCACCCAGGGCGACCTTGGACACCACACAGGCTGGCCTTGGTCCCTGCATTCCTGCATCATCTCCATCTCCCACAACAAACTGTCACCTTCAGGTTTGGCTAAGCAGGGCTTAATATGGTGACTCCATTAGAAACGGGTCTTTCCTCAACCACACCTTCGGGTTGAGGCCACCCTTGCCAACTGGCACACACCCTGTCCTCAAGGCTGTATGTCACCCTGGCACCTGCTCCCAGGACCCGCTGCCCTCCTGATCCCACAGGGCAACGCTTCAAGGGCAGGTCAGAGCAGCGGCTGGGAACGTGGATTCGGCCAGGCGGTCCAGGAGGCGGCCCAGGCCCCACAGCCCTACCACATCCCAGCTCTGCAGCCGAGTGACGTCTCCTCAATTTGTGCCTCATCTGTGAACAAGGATGTGGAGCCAGGGGCACGAGTCAAAGGGTTACTCCAGGCCAAGCTGCTGCATAAGGAACGGAACACCATCAACGCAGGCACAGTCACAGTTACTGACAGCAAGGCTTACGATCAAAATCAATGTCTTACATGAGCACCAGGCAAAGAGAGGACAGGCCTTCCGCAGAAGCCCCACGCTGGAAACAGCCCAAACGTCTGTCCACGGCAGAATGGAAAAGTCGACTCCAGCCCAGCCACACATTGGAGAATTTCACCACCATGACGATGAGTGCACTGCCGCCATACCCAGCAGGATGAATCTCTCACACATACACCGCGAGCAGAAATGCAAGGAAATCAGCCCACATGTACGACCTTCCAACACAGCCACGCACAGCCACGCTGCCCCTCCAGCACAGCCACGCACAGCCATGCTGCCCTGCCAACACAGTCAAGGCACAGCCACACACAGCCACGCTGCCCCTACAGCACAGCCAAGGCACAGCCACGCTGCCCCTCCAACACAGCCAAGGCACAGCCACGCTGCCCCTTGCGCACAGCCACGCACAGCCACGCTGCCCCTCCGGCACAGCCAAGGCACAGCCACGCTGCCCCTCCAACACAGCCAAGGCACAGCCACGCTGCCCCTTGCGCACAGCCACGCACAGCCACGCTGCCCCTCCGGCACAGCCAAGGCA